>JAVSBS010002899.1:0-41337 GCA_033124195.1 Coracias cyanogaster
TTCAACCACTTCCCTGGGCAGCCTGTTCCAGTGCTTGATAACCCTTTCAGTGAATAATTTTTTCTTAATATCCAACCTAAACCTCCCCTGGTGCAACTTCAGGCCATTTCCTCTTGTTCTATCACCTATTACTTGGGAGAATAGACCACTTTATACATTGTTTCATTACTATTATTGTTATTACTGTTGTTTCTTCTTCTTTTGTGTTGTTCTATTAAATTCTCCTTGTCTCAGCATATGGGGTTTTGCATTTTGCTCCCTGTTCTTCCCATTCCATTGTGGGGAGGTGGGAGGGATGGGTGTGAGCGAATGGCCACATGGTGCTTCTGGCTGTGTCTAAACTACAACAATCCACTTAAATGAAATGCAGTAATTTTAGTGGGAGAACTGTATCTTTTAGGTTAGTCAGTTTTGCTTTTATGTTTCTTTTTCTCCACTATGTGCTGGTTACCTTCATGTTCCTGACTTCACAGAATGCCTGAATAGTCACTCCTAGCACAGAACATGGTGCTATAAATACAAATACTAACTACAATGCTAAATGACAATAGAAAACTAGAACCAGATAATCAGCTCTCCTCATAATATTGAAATTACTGTCAAAGAAAGAACCCCTGTATTTTAAGGACAGGGGAGAAAACTGTCAGAAAAAACTTATCAAGTTGAATCTGTTAGTTTACGGCCACTTTTTTCCATGCTATCAGCAGAGTTTGGATGTTGGTAGTTTTGAGGGTATGAGGGTTTCCCACAGTCTAGATGCTCATATGCTGGTCGCCTTAAAGGAAATGGAGGGATGCAACACCTCTGTATCACAGGAGCACCAAATATTTTTCTCTTCCCGTACCTAAGCAAGAGCTGTACTGGGTATCATCACATGAATAATACCTATAGAATGTAGGTAGTGCTAAATAAAATTAACCTGTGACTGGCGTTATGTGGAATTTTGGTAACAGTCTCTTCAGATCTAGACCAGTTGTTTTAAATACAGAGTTATGCAACACATCTTTTAAATAAATTTCTTAACAATATTATTGTGCAAAGTGCAATCAAATCTAATCAGTTTGGCATTAATTAAGCTCTAATAATATACTCTAGTCTCTCTCCTAAGTAGTGTGATCCGTTTCCCCTTCACACAGGTAGATTGGAAAACATTATGGTGTCATCATAATTTTTAAACATACCGAGAAAATGACAGAGCTGCAAAATTAAAATAAATGATTAATGGCATTTTTTTCATGTTTTGTACTAATAGGTATCACTGAGGTTTTAAATTAATAGAGCTGTCAAGCTCAGGGTTGTTACAGATCCAGCGCAGAACTGAAATGGAAATTATGTATTCCACAGACACCTAAAGATGACACTTTGGAATATTTTAAATTTTAATTAGTAGGTGCAATTGTTTTTCCCCTCTCCTCCCTAAAACCACTGCAAATTAATTGGTAATTAGTCACAACTAATTCCTTTCTTAACAATCTGAACTGGAAAGAGAGGTGCATTACATGTTTGAGTATTTGTCTGGGGTGCAGAAAGCACACATGCAGTAAATTGCTTTGTCAATTACAAAAACTACTGTTGTGAAATTAAGAAAAAATATGCATAGGTAAACAAAACTAATTAACGTGCAGTGTACCTGTGAGCACAGAAACTAATGCCCAGCTGCAAAATGAAGTGTTAGAAACTCAGTAAATCACCCTGGCCTTGAAACAGAAACGTATGCACACTGTAGCTCAAAAGGGATGAAAACGCAGCATTTTAGTACAATACCAAAAACTTTTTCTAGTAATCAGCTTCCACTTATGGGTTAACTACGTAATTATTGTCTAATATTTTACTAAAACCAGCCACCATATCTAGGAACCTGTTCCTCTTTGCTCTAAAGCAGACACAAAAGTTTAAATTCTCCCATGACAAAAAACTGGTAAGAAAATATTACTGCTTTCAGTGACATGGAAAGAGGATACCTTACAGATAGAGTCTAGAATACAGCTGCAGCTTCATGTCATCTGTGGGGTGTTGGAGCCAATGGATTTACATAAAAACAAATCTGTGACTCTCTCAGTTTTCTCACCCAGCTCTGGCATGTACTGATTATTAGTAAAAGCTTTTTTTTTGTTGTTTGTTTTTAGTTCTTGTTTCTCTCTGGATTTAACTACAAAGGTAGGACTTCAATAGAACCTCTGTGCTCATGCTCATCTCTAGGGACTAAAAGAAAAGCTAGACACAAAGCATTCTTTCATCCATTCAACACTTACTTTTAAGGTGCATTCAAAATATAATATTTTGAAATATTACTTCTGAGTTTCATTATTAAATGGCTCACTACAAGTTTTCCTATCAGTAAATAACTGTAAAAATAGTATGTGTTTCAGATGTCTGTGAAACTATTTCTGCCAATCTATTAGGTGGGCTATGACTATGGATTTTCATTTTCATTCCTTCATTTAGACAATATTATTGCATCTTCTATAGACATTTCTGTCTTCTACTTTTAATCTAATGTTGCTAGCAGCTTGACACTCTTTCAGATATGATGCCAAGCAAGTCAGGAATAGATGAAAGAACTGAAATTGCAATTATTTCTAATTAAGATGGAATATTCCTATGGATTTTTTCAAAACAATGCTAATAATTTATGTAACTAAATAGAAAGATTACTTTTCTTAAAAAAAATCCTGATGGCTAAAGCTAGAAGTTTATTGAATTAACTTGAGAGTCTTTGAAGTTTCACTACTATTAATGACCTGTTTGTAGATTGGGTGAAACCATAGATATCTTTTATGTTGCTATATTTGTCTGGGAGAGCTCTGATAAAATTTCCTCTTCAGCTAATCAGACGAGATGTTTAACATACCATTAACATTATCGTCTTTCCTTCTCCCAAAGACTCCTCTATAAAAACAGTTGAAACAATACAATTTGACACTCAGATTCTGCATGTTATTATACTAGAGCAGAGTGACTTTGTCTGACGCTGCAGTCTATGTGTGTTCAACATACTGAATAATTCTGAACGACAGATTTTTAGGCCAAGCCACTCACATTTTAAGTACGCACAGAAGCTACAGGAATGCATTTTTTCTCTCATCTACAGATGCTAGGTGCATGAGAAATAGGATATAATAAAAGATGTTAAAAGAAGCATACCAAAATTTCTTTGGTACTAAAACTGATCAGCGGAGTGAAAAATCACAGATCACAGCAGAAATCACTGCATTATGTGTTGCATCCCACATTATTTTCTCAAAGCCCACACTGTCATTTTGGTGGAACATAGTCTCTATATGCATGAGAAGGGACAGCTGTCAGCAATGTGTGCTATTTGTATAAAACTTTTTCAAGTCAGAAAGAAGAAGTAGAAAAGATAAACTTCCTGATTCCTTCAACAGGAAATAAATTTCCAAGTTTGCATGTGCAGCCTGTATCCCATACATAACTGGGGTTTGATGATGTTTTCCTTAATATGCATAATGGAATAGTATAAGGATTTTGATAGGTTGAACTTGATTTATTGAAAAATCATTTGCAAAATAGTCTAATTTGTATCAAAATCTGAAGCAGAAACAGAAAAAGACTTCTGACCTTAACCACTTGCACCTTGGGCCAGGGTTGATTCCATATCTGCTGACTGTATGAATTTCTTTTTAACTTAATCTCTGTAATATTTATAGGTCAGTCCCTAAAACTACTGAACTTAGATAACACTGAAGTTCCTGAGATGACCATACCAAAATAAAACATGTTACTTCAACTTTCTAAAGGACAGTTGAAGGGGGAGAGACAGAAGTCTTTTTCTTAACAGTAGCTTTCTGACTGGAACACTGAAGAATCAAAAACCTGATGCTCAGCTGCTGTGTCTCACTGAGGTACATAATCTGTGACATAAAACAAGGTGCAGGGGTCTCTCCCCTAGAGCTAGTGAGATGGTATATCGAAGCACACCAGTAGCTTCAGTCCTTAAAAAATATAGCTAGAAAACTAGTAAGTGTCCTCCCTCAACATCATAATGTGAAACAAGAGGTAGCATGGGAACACCCTCCCCATACCTCAAGTGTCTTTATATACATGCCTCAATTCCATGTAAAAGCTAGGGAAAGGAATTTCCTAAAAGGGGAAATAAAAGGAAAACCAAACTCTCATATGTTTCCTATGGAACTAAACTCATGGATTTCCTTCTCTGTTCACTGTGTTTCTTTCCATTTAAAAACTGGTCATGAATCATTTGCTTTCAGGTAATTTTGGGAGAAAACCACAGTTTTTTCTCTAGAAATGACAAAAGCTCATGCTTCCTACATTGGCCTCCTTGTATTTTTTTCTGAAGTTTGAGCTCTTGTTGCAGGTTCAAATAACTGACTACATAGATGGCTACACATAAGAATTTATTTTGATTTTATGGGTTTCTTTCAGACTCTGGTTTTGGATACACATCACTGACATACGATCCCGATACTTATGTGATCAGATACACTTGGGCTTCCAAATAAAGGCCTCTGTGGAGAACACACTTTGAAATTGCATCTTAAACTTTGGTTGAGAGAAAACTAACATCCACCTTTGTCACTGTCTCAGAAGGAATTCCTAGCTACTCTGCTGAGAACTTCCAAGGAAAAATTATAGTGTAGTTAGAAGTAGTGATGAGGGGGGAGGTTGGCCCATACATGGTTTTTGCTTTGTAAGATGTACAAAACAGAGTGGAGTACATGTACAATAATGCAAGGAGCAATTGCAATAAATACATTGAGCTCCTCAGCAGAGAAAAAAAAACATTTCCTGAAAAATAAATAACATAACATAAAATAATAGTTCTATACTTAAATTCATGGAGATGCAGTAGTGTAGACAAATAGTTCATGCATTTTCTTCTCAGAGGAAATAAAAATATTCAATAGTATGGTATTCTTATGTAACACAAAGTATTTTCTTTTAACAATGGCATAGCAAAAATGATGGGTTCCACATCAAAGTATGTAATTTCTATCCCCTTTAAAAAGGTACTTCAAATGGACAGCAGTAATTATCGGTAATAATTTACTGTTTCCTCAAGGCAGTAATTGAAATGTAAGAACTGTCTCATTTTCCAGGTTTGTCCTCAATCGTGCAGGCAGCTTCTGCTAGCATTATCAATCAGATAGCAGGGATTCTGCACAGAGCAAGCGATCAAGACAAAAAAAGCACGTTATTGCCAGTATCCTTCCATAAGTTCTGTTCTGTAATCTGGCAACTGAAAAATTACATGTCTTTTTCTTGAACAAGCAACTGCTGGGTTCAGTACTGTTGCTCTGCACTGAGCCATCACTATAGAAGAGGTAAAGATAATGATATCTCTTAACTCCAAAAGGCTTCCTGGAATAGATCTCATAAAATTCCCACTGTTCTGTCTTCACACACTGTGTGTTCACATAGTTCTCTTCTCATTGCAGCATCTGAGTACTTACCATAGAGAATTAGAGTTCAGGCACTCTCCCCATTGTTCAGCTGTACACTCTGGTGTATCTGGTAAATAGGAACTACCACAATCCTTTTCTGTCATCCTAATCCATACGTCATCAGCTGCCATGCCTGTTAGCACCTTACTGAGGGTGGTACCTTCTACATTTTTTTTGTAGCTTTTAATTCTGCTACAGACATAAAACTCATGAAAGTGGTCCAGTCCCCTGGTCTGGAGAATTACTCCCATCTGTAGTGAGATTTCTTCCTTGCCACATTACTGTTTTGTCATACTTAGAAGCCACAAGGCTACAGCAACTCATCTACTTAAAAGCATGGGTCTTCTTTAGGGAAAAAAAATAGTAAAATTGTATATCGAAACACATTACTAAGACTATACTCAACAGTAAAGAGCTTAAATTTCTTCAACATCTTCTCCAAGGTTAGCCTCTATAATTTATTGGAGAGAGATTAAACTGAAGGGTTCTTAGAGTTACACCTTTCTTGTGTCGTCTGTAAACAGTTACTCAAAGAACCTCCTCTGAGCAAGCTCCATCCTCTCTCCTCTCTCCTCTCTCCTCTCTCCTCTCTCCTCTCTCCTCTCTCCTCTCTCCTCTCCAGATTGCTGTTTACCTGCCCTCACTTTATATGTGTGGGCACTGAAACAAGAGACTAAATAATTTCCTTAATTTCTCTTTTAAACTGTAAGGATTTAAAAAATATTAGTTCTATTGTAAAATTCATTCAGCACAGTCAAGACTTCAGCTTGAAATAAAACCTCCTTAATATGAACTCTCAAAAGCACAATGGAAAATCTTCCTAAATTTTAAAAGAATAATTAGTTACTGTATACATTTTAGCATCAAAATGAACGTTGCCTTTTCCTCAGTAATAGCGACTATGAATCTGATACATCATCATAAAGCAATGATCACGTTGGGTAAAGGGGTGCTGGGGCTACAGCCTTTGAGTATTTTCCAAACTTTCTAAATAAATGCTTTTTTATTCCATCCTAACCTGTGGGGAAAACAGCATGATCAACTGAAAACACATTGGGTGTTGAACTATGTAATAACAGTGTTGTGTGAAGATGTTACTGAAGTAAATTGAGTTATTGCTGATGACAATGGTTGCCTTTTAAACAAAAAGATTCTCTATCATTGAAAAAGGAGTTAAAGTAAATAAATCAGATAATATTTCCAACTATTATAATTTTTGTTACTCATTTGAAAAAGTTCCTAATATTTCCGTTCAGTTCATTTCCTAGAGATAACAGTACCCTTACCGTGCATGGAGTTTGCATCCAAGGCTCCCCATCTATCTGCATAGGCAGAGACTTGCTTGTCCTAAAGAGATATATTTCATAGTATAAGAAAAAGTAACTAGACAAAATTAATAAATGTATTTATTAAGGATTCAGAAAGGTGATGGCACACAGATAATCCTGATTTACCTCTAAGCTTCTATGTCATCTCCAGTATGACCCAACATGCTTACAAAAGTAACCTGGTCACTTCGAATGCTTAGTTTGATTTTCAATACACAAAGTAAAAACATTGCAAGCATACACATATCTTACTAGATTACTAGATGCTACTCTCTCATGGGAGAATAGTCTGTAATTTGTGAATTAAAGAATGAATTATTCAAGAACTTCAGGAATAAACCTTATTAATTGAAAAGACAAAAGAACTTCTACAATTTTTTTATAATTTAGACTAATTAATATAAAGGAAATAAGAAATACATTTTAGTTCTATTATCACCATTTATTTGAACCACAAAAGATGTTTTTACATTTATATTTAACTCTGGATTATAAAGAGCACTCACATAACATGACAGCTCTACTATATTCAGAGGCTTTAAGATACCATGTCATAAATCTAAATTGCTAGAAAAGTGGCGCTGATTTTAACATAAAACTACAGACAGTGTTCCCTGTCTAGTTTCAGATACTACATTAAGAAAAGTATAGGCAAATGAGAAAAAGGGAAAAAAAAAAAAAGGATGATCTTTTTGGGTCTTTTCCAACCCTATATTTCTGCATTATAATAGTTGGCACACAAGACTATTAGAAATAACATGGAGCACATAAATCTAATAATGGAAAAAAAGAGTCAACTGAGTGCTCGTGTTGGTCAATGGGAATTCTGGCCTGGACATTATTTGAAAACAACAGTTCATGGGATTATTATGGCCATCTATGGCCATATGTGGAGGAAGGGAAGAATGTTCAGTGAGCTCCCACTTCATAGGTTTGGAAGGGTTCTGAATCTTTTGCAGTTGTGACCCTGCCGATGTGTGATTATAAAAGTTATCTCTTGGTATCCCGAGAAGGTTGGAATGCCTCTGTGAGCTTATTTCTATTCCCCATCCACATGGGAGAGTACTTCTGAAGTCAACTTCACCCAATCCTTGAGAAGCTTAAAAATATGTCAGGTGTTTTGGAAAATCCTACTTATTTTCAATTGCTGTTCTTCTGTTTTATGCTCATTTTAGGCTTTGAAGGCTTATAATTGTACAGTTTATGATTTTATTAAGATTTTGGAAAATGATTCCTGCAAAATTCTTCACTGAGCAAGAGCTAACCATCTCTCTCTTTTCCAGTATTCATCTAATCCAAAAGTTATAATAAGAATTCTTTTCCTTGAGTCCTAATCCAAGTTTTCTCTATTGTGAATGTTCTGGTCACTTTTAGCATAGCAAACAATAAAGCACAACTAAATTAGCATGCTCCACCATTAGCGGCTTACACATACCAACACATTTATTAATAGTGACGTGTCAGTGTTCAGTAAATAACAAATAAATTAAAACCAGAGCACTTTGACTTCTACAGATCAAAAAAATGCTTTACAAATACTAATTACATGCTACTATTCCCTGGTGAGGTATGCATTATAAATGGGTTAAAATGTGTCAAAGTAATGTTAAATGACTTTTTGCTCAAAATTGCATGGAGTGTATGTCAATAGTAAACCCCAAGATGTTAATGCCTTACTCCTCCTACAACTACTTGACAGTACTTCGCAGGATGAAGTGACAGCTGAATACAACATATGAAAACTGAATGCAAACATCCTTGTTCTAGGTTTTTTTGACATATTTAAAGAAAGGAAAGTGTATGGACATAGAATATGTATAGAATAGCCATATTTCACATACCTAAATGATACTTTCACAAGAAGTAAGAACAGTAACTATGACTATTAAACTACCAAAGCAAGTGAACTTGTAACATATGAAACTTCACTGTTTCACTGTAACAGTGCAGGGCAAATTAAAGCTGCTGATACCTGATGACAACAGATGAGCACTGGGCAAGTCGTCTTCCAGCACTTTTCAGACCTGTGTATATCTGTCCCATCTCCATGGCTCCTTCCAGACCAACCACTTCCATAAGCTGGTCACTCAGATCTGAAAAAGTTGAAAAAACCACATTTTGTCTAGAAAGCAGTCTGAAAGGGGTCATCCTGACTAGCAAGAATTGACAGAGGACCCGCTGACAATAAAATATGTGGAGAAGAACAGAAAAAATAATGATTCCTTAGAACTGATTACAGCTTTAAGGTTAGACACATTTGGGCCTGTTGTCACACCATTCTAAAATAGCCTGACCAAAATTATGCTAAAATACAATAATAATCTCCATGGTTTACTTTAATACATACATATGTCACAAATAATCTTATATGAGCAAATAGGAGAGACTCTTTCATTTAGGTTACATTCATAGAAGGAGATGTTTGCAGTTTAGAAATTTATGCTGACCACTGTTTCAACAGATATGTAAAGTCTAGTAAAGTCATAGCTTCAGACCCTATTCGATTCACTTCTATACATTTTTTTTCCAGACAATGTATACAACTCCAATTCAGCCTTTGTATGCATGCATTATTATAGTCTTTAATGTTGAGACCACATACTATTTTTTTAATTGGATCTTTGTCTCAATTAGCGCACAGATTCAGCAACTATTCATCTAGCTTTCCTGAACTTTGTAGTACTTGTTTGCACCCACTTACATATTTTTGTTTCAGACTGCTTTTTGATTACATAGCATTTTGGCATTAAACTAAAAAAAAAAACACAACTAAATAAATAATGTCTCTGGCAAAATAAATATTAGTTTTCTCGAATTCAAAGAGCAAGGACAAATTCTGTCTCAAATTTCAGATACAAACAGAGATACAACCAGAAACCTAAACATTAATATAGCAGTCTGGTTTGAGAAACAACTGAGCAGGGTACTGAAATATTGTCTAGAATCAAGTAGGGTGTTTTGTATGAAATGTTTTATATGCTCCTGTTTAAATACATGCTGCCAAGATTAGATGGGCAAGAAAAAGAAACATTTTTTTTTTAGTTGTATATTACGTGTGTTTTATAGATTGGCTGTCAATACCAATGTTTCCAAAAGGTATACTATTTGGTGAAGCACAGCTTCACATGAGCTAAAATGTTAGAGTCTATGATCACATAAAGAAAAAACAAAGAAAGGAGAGTACATTAGTCTTTGTACATTTTAAACCCTTCAACCTTTAATGAAGGTAGATTTTCATGCTAATTATCATATCTATGAGACTAGTCCAAAGTTTCAAAGGGAATCTTTTCTGTTCACTTCTTTGGGCTTTGAATGAAGGTAATTAACTGAAAGAAGTACCATAATAGAGGGAAAAAAAAGTATTAAAAGCAAATAGGATTTGTGGTCTGGATTATTCTGCTTCCAACCAGAAAATCTGATACTAACCAAAGCCTTAATTTTTCTTCTTATACTTTCTTAATATTCTTTGCTATTTTCATTTTCTCATCACAGTGAAATCAGTTCCATATAGTATCAATGAAGCAAAAATAAACCTATTCTTTCCTATTAAGAAAAAAAAAATTAAGATGGACAAAAGATAAAAATATACAATATGATTACTTTTAACTATATATTTTTACAGTTTGCATCCCTGTAATGCTTGCAAACCCAATTTGTATGTCTGGCTTTCTGCTGAATTGGTTTTCTATTAAAATGTTTCCCTTAAGTCACTAGTTTTTAAGCTTAAGTCAGATTTAAACAAATTCTGCTTTTCTTGATAGCCATAGGGATTTAAATGGGAAAGTCCTACTCATTTGCAAAAGTTATTATATTATAAAAAAGCACATGGAACTTTATAGATGTACTAAATCATTAAAATATTTCCAGCCAAAGAAACCATCAAATTCCTATTCATTCTGTTATTAGAAAATTATTATTTTTAAAACAGTAGAATAATTAAGGACATATTTTTATTATTGACAGCTCAGGCAACATATGAAAAACCCAGAAGAGTGGCATTTGCAGTGATGTAAATTTGATACATCATTTTTCAATAGCTGTGAGATTAGTGCCAGTGACTGTAGGTAACTAAGAGCCAAATCCTGCCCTTTGATCTATACCACACATATAAAAAAGAGTGGTATATTAAACATTGGAATATGGAACTGAACCATACTCTTACCTACCAAAATAAGTGAGGCCATTTAAAAAACTTCACACTTGCAGTGGCACAAAGTGGGGTTATTTTAGGCCAAATATGAATGTTTTTAGAATCGAGCTTAAATTACACATTACCTTCCTTCAGAAGCAGTAAAAACTAAAGCAAATGTAACATGCAGTTATTGACTTAGGGTTAGTTCATGCTCCTGCCCTTGCTAATATATTTGACCTGATGTTTTTGCATACTTATATCCATTTCAACAAATCCTTGAGCTGTATTGACTTTGACAAGAGCGCATAGTGAACAGAAGTGGAAAAGGGAATGTATATATTTTAGACCCATTCTTCAAAGATGTTACATGGCTGTAGGTACACTGGTTGAATATAAAGGGTCAAGACATCAATGAATGGATTACATTTGTTCTTAAAAGGTCCTCATCAAAGACTCTGAAAGGGACTAAGCTCTATTAAAAGAGATCAGGTCTTCTATTAAATTAAAAGATAGGAAAGGGAAAGTCATTCTTCATTCTGGTAGAAGGTTATCACTGATATCTCAGAAAGATCTGTGCTGGCCTCTGTACTGCTTAACATATACCCCTAAATAATCTGAAAATAGAATTAGGTAGGGAGTTGCTGAGGATTCAACAAAGTAAAGACAAAAGCCAATTATAAAAAAAAGTTTAGGAATTTTACTTTACTGAGTAATAGGGCTATATGAAGGCAGAAAATTCAATACATGTAACTTAATGCCCATGAAGGGAAATAGAGCTAACTACAGATATGTAGACTGTTATGTTCACATATATTACATTTGAAAATAGATATGAAAATAAATATCTGTGTGTACATGTCCATATATACATGCTTATTTATTCCGCTGGGCTACAATTAATACTGTAATGCAGGAATTAGGCTTATGGAGTTATTGTGGCTACTTCAATAAAATATCAGTTCAATGCTCAATAGTGATCAAACATAATCAAATACTGTGATTGGTACATCCATACAGGACAGAGTTTGTAGCTCTGGTCCACTCAGCAATGCACAGGAAGATACAAAATAACTGGAAATGACAGAGCAACAAACATGGTAACAAATATGGAGCAACATCTGTATGAAAATTAATTAGACTAGGACCTTTCAGGAAGTAAAGAGATGAATGGGTGGAAGATGAGAAAATAATGACTGTCATGTAGTAGGTGAAGAGAGTACTGTAATTCAGTATTTCTCAAAATGCAAGAACTAAGGAGTTTCATAGTTTCACTCCCAGAACAAGCAGAAAATCCTTATTACATAGTACTTTGCTATACTATGATGCCATACTAGACTTCAAAGTTTCCTAAGTCACAAATTGGAAGTGTGTCTTGACAGAATAATCACTGTAAGTTTGTTCTCTTACACTTTATTTCTAATAAGGCAATACAAGTTGGTGTTAGAGAGCATATACTGAGCTATACGAACGTGTAAGTTGACCTAGTACCACTGTTTGTGTTGTCTTATACATCTTATAAATTGTAGACCAGAAAAAAGAATGCTGCCCTTCACTAAACATGATTCATCACTTAAACCAGCGTGTAACGTGGACTTTTTATGACATATTCCAGCGTGCTTGAGACCTAATTCAGAAAGTCACTTCTTCCCCATCCTCAAATTATATTCTAAATTTACACGCTCATGTGTACATCTGTGCATGTGACAGCCAACTACAGAGCAAAAAATGTATCTCTTTTTAGGCACATTGTATTTTTTCTGTGTTCTACAGATTTTTATTCTGAAGAGAAAATGATCAGTTGGTGACTGTACTGATAAAATTCTCCAATGCATGATTCACCAGTTCTAGAAGGATTAGATTTAGGAAACTGAAGCTTACGTTTTCAAAAAGAATTCAGCAGCTAAGAGAAAACAGCAGCAATTACCAGATCCTGAGAAGCTTTTCAACCTAGCCAGTTCACTTAGTTGCCAAAACAAGTGCTGAAGTCTTATAGGTAAGCTATTATGGAGAGCATCTCAGTATTAGTGCATTAGGAAAGTGTTTTTTGACTGGGGCCTTGGGGTTCTTGAGTCTGTTTGTTCTACTTTGAGCTCTGTGAAAGAGCTGAAGGCTCTCGCTTGTTTTCTATCTGAATGAGCCATTAGAGTGTGTGGGAATGTTTTCACAGCACCATGCCTCTCCTGCCCTCTTCCACAAACCAAAGTACTTCACGTGTCTCCTCATATTAGTCCTGTCAGTAAAGAAAGCCAGCTCTCCTGGGAGACCGCTGCTGTCAGCAGATGGTGACTAGCATGCAGAGGGGCATCTGACCCCTTGCACTCATTCCTGATGGGGAGATAAAGTCACTAGGGAGGTAACTGCCCATTTCTTCCCATCAAGCAGCAGAAGAAAGAGAAGTCCACACAGAAACTTGCACAAGTTGCAGACAAAACACTGTAAGTGAATATAAGCCACTATAGCACTTCTCCAAGGCATGAAGAAACACACCTGGGGACTTTAAAGTTTCATACTGAGGAGTTTATGTTATCTATTAGCTTGGCATTAGCCGAATGCATCAATATTCAAAGTGAACACACAAGAGAAAAACACATTTGGAATTCATCTATGAAGATAATGCAAGGAAAGCAAAATGGGATAGGGAGTGGGAAGAAGCATGGTGTGATTAGAAATTCTGATTTACATAGAGAACTTTCCCTCTATAATGGAACTGGTTTTGATATCCAATTTATCTTTGCAATATATAAATATTGCTGTCCTGGCAAGAGATTGAATGACTCTATTATAACTTGGGGTTACTGCACTCACTCAAGCACATTTGCATAAAAACACTGCTGGTCAGTGGTAAATCTGTCTCTGGCAGCAGTTTGTCTTTGAAGAGAAGGGGCTCCATGGCTTGCTAAACATAATCAAAGCTTACTAATCATCATGCTGGAAATTTTTTGGTTCCAGTTAAAATACTAGATAAGAATTTGAAAACCGGTATGGTGCCAAAGGATCTTTGAAAAGCTCCTAAGCTCGATGCTCTGTACCACATGACTGCTTCAGTGTGTTCCTAGAACATGGCATGTATTAAATCTAGTTACCCATCATGCAGGAATGTGGGGTCACTCCATATACAGGGATAGGGACTGCTGATTTATAAAATGCTAAAAATGTGTTTAATCTTAGAATCATAGAATGGGTTGGAAGGGACCGTAAAGATTATCTAGTTCCAACCCCCTGCCATGGGCAGGGACACTTCCCACTAGACCAGGTTGCTCAAAGCCCCATGCAATCTGGCCTTGAACACTTCCAGTGATGGAGCACCCACAAATTCCCTGGGCAACCAGTGCCAGTGTCTCACCACCCTCATAGTGAAGATTTTCTTCTTAATTTATAATCTAAATCGACCCTATTCCAGTTTAAGGCCTTACACCTTGATCTAGCACTACAAGCTGCCATAAAAATGTCCTCCCCGTCAAATCCATGTCTTTCCAATTTAGAGACCAGAATGTCATGTGGGACAGTGTCAAATGTTTTGCACAAATCCAGGTAGATGATATCAGTTGCTCTTCTATTATCCACCAACACTGTAACGTCATTTGTGGAAGGCTACCAAATTTGTCAGGCATGATTTGTCCTTGGTGAAGCCATGTTGGTTACCACCAATCACCTCCTCATTTACTACGTGCTTTAGCAGAGCCTTCAGGAGGACCTGCTCTGTGATCTTGATGGGCACAGAGGTGAGACTGATGTCACAGTATTCTCCTAATTTCAAATGAACATCTTTTCCTAGATTCCTGGTTCCAAGCAATCAGTAGACATAGAGCAATCTGTACATCCCACTTTTTGTTATGCTTTGCTTTGCTTTATAATTGTTTACTTTATAATTGTTTATATCAGAATTGTACCTGGAAGTCCAGATGATGTCAAGGCTCTGTGTTGTTACTGATTCACAGACATGTAACAAAAGACAGCTTGTGTGTCCAAAAATTAATTATATAGACAAATAAAGCAGAGAAGGCATTGGGGAAAAATAATACCATTATGTCCATTATACAAAGAAAAAAAATTCTACACAGACAAGTTTAGTTCCTGGAAAAGATTTGTTCTTACGTTAAACTGGATACACTGTCTATAGACACACAAGAGTCATTATTTCTACCATGTAAAGTTAAGCACATGAGTTTGCAGAACTGACCTGGCTAGGATCACCCATTTGTGGCAGAGAGAGGTAATAAGTCAGCAGCTCCTGAATTTCAACCTTCTGCTTTGAAAAGTCTATTCTCCCTCTTACTAATGAATTTGAGGATATATATCAAGTACTACATCTATAGTATTTGACCCAGTATTGAGTATTTTGCATTGCCAAGTTTGCTTGTAAACATTAAAAATCTCAGGTGGCTTCATACATCTATTTCATGCCAGTATTGATTATCAACTCAAGTCTCAACTCTTGTTTCATATTTTTTTTCCTGTTTTCTAAACAAAACAAGCTAAGTCTGCCTCTTAGTGCGAGATATATTACTGTTGTAATTTTCACCCTGGTAAGGCGCTCAGATATGGTGCTAATAAATTAAGCAGACATTTTATATATATAAACATACACAAAAATGCACACACATTTTCTACTTATGTGGACATACACACATATGATATATACCCATATTTATGCATATGTGAGAAATTCAGAACATTTTTCCTTCACCATCTGAACTGATGATGCACTAAGTAGCTTTACTGGGGTAAGAGGAATGCAAGGGAGCTATTTTTGACACTTAAAATTAATGCTATCAATAAAATCCTCTTTCTGCTGAATTCAGTGGCAAAATCATTACTGTCTTCAGTGGAGTCCAGATTTCACCTAGTATCTTTTGTCTTGCATCAGTCTAGCACAAAGAGTCCATCCTCAGATGGAATCATTTAACAGATACAGCTCAGCCTAAACCGGTATAATGTTTTTAATTTTTTTTAAACTAGAAGGGCAAACAAGGAAGAATCAGTCCTTATAATTAAATATTTTATGAAACCTTTTAATGTGCACAGAAGGTCTTTGTAAAACTTTTCCTTAAGTGAACTTTTTTTTTTCTTGCTTACCAGGGGGAAAGAGGAGAGTTTTTCATAGAGACTTTTTTGATTAATAGTGAAAGAAGAGAAATTTTTAAAAAATAACCAATCCACCCCAGAGCATTCAAATTAAATCACTTCCACCCAAAACCTACTCCCAAATACCAACGTTCAGATGTTTAACTTTTGAAACAAGAGGTTTCATCTTCCAGTTCGGGAGATCATTATGGATCAGTCTTTTATGGTAAAGCTTGGCAGAGAAAATGTATTCTTTTTTTATAGATTTATTCTTTTAATAGTTTGAGGTACAATTGCATTGAACATGCTGCTGCACCAAAAAGCCCCCTATTATTTTAATCTGTATTCTTTTAAAAGTTATTTGTTCAAAAGGATTTCACTGTGTTGCTCTTATACCCCCTTCATCCAACAGAACAAAAGCTGTTCTATGAAAGGAGTCTAAACTTGGACAAACCATAAAAAAAAAAGCAAAGTTCCTCTCTGTTTTTATCAAATTTGATTGCTGCAGCTGTTCCCAGTTTCTGTATTTTAAAAATAGCCTTATTCAGTGCCTTGTTGGCTAAAGGCCAGAGTACCATTAGAACATGCTGTACGGAAAACCTCTATTCAGTTACAGATACAGAAATATATTTAAGATCAGTGGGGGTCATCTGCAGCAAACACTTGTATGGGGGAAAATGGAATTTTAATGCGCTTGGACTGCTCACCACTTTTAACAGATATTTAAGAACTTCAAACCGGATATCTTTCTATTTGTATTGGTACTATCATATTACTGAACATCAGTTACAATACAATAAGAGCAAGTCAAGATCATTTCAACTAACAAAAATAGATCTAATTCTCAAATTACTCCTTAGTAGTTCTGGCATTCACTTTAAATGGCTCCTAGTAATATTGGATATTTGATTAGTGTATAAAAATGCCACAGCCTAGAAAACAAAAATACAGTAATATTGATGGAAATGTAGAAATCTGATCAATGAAAACCAGCTTTGATTTTCACATTTCTAAGAGGACTAGTACTAACGGTTGATAAATGTTCCCTTTCTGCAGGGCAGCAAACTCTAATAATGGCATTATCCCCCCAAAGAGTTTTTTAGTTATCCACCAGAAAGAAACCCTCATTCCATGTACATGAGTATTAAAACTCCTTTTGATCAAAGTCACATTGATTTTGGTCCAGGAGCTCAGAAACCCCACAAAGATGATCTTAATTCCTCTTTCTCTTCATGAGAACCAATTTCATTTGCTTCCTCTACCACGCTAGTATTCCATGGTGTTTGGAAATCACAGCATGCAGAATAGATACAGATTTGAACAGCAATTATTAGTGATTAACCAAGAGCCCAACCTCTGGAAAGATACAATGCTATGTATCATAGATCACTTTTAGGCATTTATGATAGTCTAGAATGCCTGCAATTAAGTATCTAAGGTTATGCATTTCTACTGCAGGGGGGGAGGAGTCTTAAGCATGGTAGAGATATCCAAGGTCGTTATTTGGATAGGTACTAACAGGAAAGAAAACACAGCAGTGATGTCATCAATATGATCTAGAGATTATTGAGACTCCGAGTTCTTGGTGGCTGGTTGGCCTCCTAAGTTTTTGCACCCTCACTCTCTCAATACCTTAGTTAATTTAATTAAACAAATGCAACATCACACTTTGGATTGCAATTTCAATTACATTGTCCACACCTTCTCTTTGTACAGAAGAAGCATAAGGCAATTCAGTGAAGTCAAATCCAATGAACTCTGGGGCAGATATTCATATCATCAGTAAATCAATCTTCCTAAAATTCCTGCAGTGAGTGAAAGTAAAGAAGCTTTGATTTAGTTCCCCACTAAACTAACTGTGTTTGGTGTTGTCTACGCTGGCCTAGGATTTCCAGGACATTCATAAAGGGCTGACAAGCCTGACACAGGAGCAACAGAAGCAGCAGATGAAAGGACAGTATCTTGAGAGGAACTCTAAGGCTGTTAGGAATACATATACGGAGAACTGAAGAAAGCTCAGAGCTCAGTGATTCAGAAGAAGAATCTAAGAGGTCTGGTTTTCTGGAGAAGCGTATTTTTCTCTGTTGTCACCAGCTAGCATGCTTGGTCTACCTAGCACTGTGTCTAAAGCTAACTTTCTGCTAAATCTACCACCCAAAGTTACCGCATGTGTGGGCTCCTTTGTGGAGGCTAAGGCTTGCAGAAGTGATACACCCTCTGCTTACTCATTTAAGGGTGTGAGGGCTGCTTTTTGGTTACCTATGGAAGTTAATCAGGAAAGACAAAAGATTGCTGATTAATATTTTGGAATTTTCACCTTCCAGGTTACTTTCAACAAATAGTTATGAGACAAATTTTTAAATTTTGGTCTCTGCCCAACAAGTTATTTAAGCATGGATATTCAGTGATATCAAATGGACTACACGCATGTTTCAAGCATGACTGTTAAATGCTCTGTTTATTCAGGCCTATCTCTATGGTAACTGCTTTATGGAACATGATTTCAGAATACTAATTATAACACAATATAAATAAGGTTGTGTACAACAAACAGGTTTGCATTTACATGTTTGAGGCATCTGAAAATTTGGCCTTACTTGTATAGTATAATGTGTGTTTGATTTTGGAAGAATATTTTTCATCATTGTAGTTCACGCATGGTAATAGTAGTTGTATTTTCTTTTCCATAACATTACTTTGCACTAGGATCAGCAGCACATGGGGACTCCAATATAGTAAGGGAATTAAAGGAAGTAGAAGATGCAGGTGCACTAATAAATGGGTGGCCTTTGGATTACAGTATTTATGTGTGCTATGTCAAGCTAAACAGAAACCTAAACGCTACACTTAAGAAGTGGTACAACAAGAACATCTGTGTTGGGAGACTGAACTGGCATGGATAATACCTCCAGTGCCAGGTGCAAAGGAAATTTCAGTACAGCTTGAGTAATTTTGTCTGCTAGCATCTGTATATATCTGTATATATCGGATTATCTCTCCTCATTCCTCTACAGTCCACTAGAGCATTTGTATTATGCATCTGCCTTTAGATTCTAGCATAGCAAAAGACAGTTTGTAATCCTTCCATTCTTGGACCCTAGCTTCATTTTTTGTCATTGTTGTTAATTTTTGGTCTTGCTTTTCATAGAAGCGTAAGGCCAGAATTACTAGCATTTTCTAAACCTATGTTTAATGAAAATGAGTATTTTTCCCTGGGAAAGATAAAGGAAGAATCGTACCTTTGATCTATTTAAAACTGCTCAATATGCCTGCAGAGAAAGCTTTTGCTCTCTAAGATACTGAAGTGGGACTGAAACTTCACATTTCTCTAAGAAAGTAAGTCCACTCTTCTGAGAAATTCTAGATTTTCATGTAAAGTCACTTTTAAAAGTCAAAGTTCAAAATAAAATGAAAATTTTCATTTCAAGTTCAAGTGACATCCTTGATTCATAGAAATATTTATTATATTTGGTAGAAGGTTTATAGCACTTGATAGAATGAGACAGCTGGCTGAAATGCTTGCTAGGAGATGCAAAACCAGTCACTTGTGATGAAGTTCAATCCTAACGATCTTTGAAATATGCGAAATTCCAATAAAGTCCATTGAGACCATTACCTACTGTATTAAGTGGCTCAGGCCAAATATTCTACTTCTCAATTAGGCAAAGATTTCAGGAATCAATTGTTCTACAAAGCTGAAAACTTACAAAAACTACCAGTGATCATGTTAGTTCACAGCAGGCTGCTCACCATTACCATGACATCAATGAAAGCTGAAGTTGTTCCCCAAAAGTTTTGGGAAGACAAGAAAAATAAATATTTAAATATGAGAATAGTACCTGTATTATGGGGCAATGAAATCTGTTCATATTGGTACATTGTTAACATGTCTGAACATGACATGAACAGCTCTCCATGTTTTATTTGTCCAGGACTTTTAACAAGACCTACATTTCTATTCAGGACAGGAACAAACTGTCGTCAATAGTACAATTGGACATATTGAGCTTTGAAGGAATTTCTTCTGAAATGTTTGTGGAAAACTATTTCTTTCTCTTGGCAGTTTCAAATCACCTCCTTCCATCCTCAACCACTAATTAAACCTCTTGAATATGTCTAATAAATAATCTAAAAAAGGAAAGGACAAATTAAGTCTACACTTCAGTGGGAACTGGGAGTTTGTTTCACCGCATTGTAAATTATCTTTGCTAACATCTAACAAGGTGTGACAAAAATGCAGTAAATACAAATAAATCCACAGGGATGAAACTCAAAAAACATTACAAAAGCTTGATTTTAGGAAAAAAAGCTGTAACAAATTTGCAAGTGCTGGTTACTCATCTTTCCTTGTTACTTCAGTTCTAATGCCAAATTCCTTCATTATTTTTTGACCCGATGTGAAACACCATCTGGCAAAAGCATGTTGCAATTCTAGATAAATGAAATAATTGGATGGTTGCTTTAAAATATATTTCATAAATAGATATTATTATATATTATCAAAACTACATTCCCATTTCTGAGCTGTGTTGCCGAGCTATGACTTTTTATGTGTCTAGAGGACCCGGGATTCCCAGGCAGTCCTGCCTTTAGTACTAGGCAGTCATGATCCTGATGAGCTTTCACAGTCATATAGTATCAGATGCATATGTCTCCTTTGTATTTATCGTATGTATTATTATTATTGCTACTAGTGTTAGACAAGGGTAGCACCGACAGACTCATCAAAATCACTGCCCTGTAGGATGAGATCACAGCCTAAGGGTCTGATGGATCTGCAGCAACAGATTACGAACCACATAGCTGACATGGTTATCTTATAATAGGCCACATGGCTGTGGTTATTCAGGTGCTGTTTCAAAAGTGGCTCAAGAGTCCCTGTCATAAGGTATCTCAATCACACTTCAAAACATCTTTAGAATAATTGTGGCCAGCCAATTACTTTCAATCCACTGGCACAAAGCTGTCAAGGTCTGAGGAGATTGTCCTGTTGCTGGAGTCCTATGGATGAACTTTCATGTCAATGCAGTCTCATTTGCTAGTTTGGGGATCTTCTGCAGTGCACACCTCCCTAGGCATACATCACGGGAGGAATCAGGCCAGAAGAGACAAAGAAGTCATTTATTAATTGGATATATATTACAATGTTGCTCCTTGACAAGTTATGACAAGTGTGGAGTAATAGTGAAAAACAAAATATTTGCTCATGATGAAAAGCGGTATACAAAACAGCAGTTGGTCATGAGCAAACATTTTGCAGTAATAAAGACCCAGCTGCTTTGGCTGACTAAAATGAAAAGAAACAATGCTGTAGGGATTGTGAAAGAAGATTTCCCAACTGATGGATTATATGGGAAAAAAGACTTCCTTACAAAGCTTGAATACTCATAGTCCTCTTTTGATCCCTTTATAAGGTATCTAATTTCTCAGAGTTAAGAGTCCTAGGTAAGCGTGCCATGCACAAAATGAAAACCTGTTCACAGCTGTTGAAACTAGTTTATTCTGTATGCCTGTTTTTGTCTTTCATTAATTATTCATTTATTGATATTAGACTTATGAAAAATTTAGTATAATTTTAACCCTCCATATATGAATAGGAGAAATTAAAGGAAAAGGGAGTTCACCCAGGTTTATAGGTATCTGTGATACAGCTTGTGATACTTCTAGAAAACGACAACAATATCAGGAATTAATGAGGAAAAATGTCTTGTGCATCACCTAAATCTTTAACTGCAATATCAGCTTATGTTAATCATATTTCAAGAGTTGGGTTGAACATGCTGTAATTGTGCCATCAGCCCACATGAATCAAAGCTTTATTTAATAACTGTAAAAGCTGCCATTTGCTACTTTTAAAATATCTCATTTCTCATGGCCTTTACTCGATAATGGTCACTAGAGTTACAAAATGCTAAAAATATCAACGTTCTTGACAATTTTATTTGAGTTCTTACTGCAGAAGCTCAAACATCTGTAACAGTATACGGCAGTTATCAGGTTCTTTAAGTTTCTGGCAACGTTCAGTTAAAAAGGCTTTTAAAAGTGCAAGTAAAAACATTAGTGTTTTGACTACTTGTAAGAAACTGTTTTGTATACAATTAATATAAAGGGAACTGCCAAGTCAATCTAAGCTTAAAATTCAGAGGTTTATGTTATTTTTATTTTATTTATTTTTGGATTTGTTAAAAAACAGAAACAAAACCCCAAGCTGTTGCAAAACCAAACACCAATCAAATATTCCAGGTATTTTAATTAAAATAGGAACATATTGTTAAATTCAATACAGGAAATAATAAACTAGCAAAAGCAGAAAAGTCCCTATAGAGTTAATATCTGAAAAACCCAACTACAAATCCTCATCCTGACTTATGCAAGGGAAAAAAAAAATCAAACAAAATCAAACTCTAAAAGCAAGTGTTCTCTCATAGTGAAAGTTCAACAAAAGTTTGACTCAATTCATATTGAGAACTGGACTCAGTCCTAAATCTGTTGAATTAGTGGAAAAGTATCCTCTCAGAATAAAAATTAATTAATGCTATTTGGCTGTAGCATGAAAAACAAACAAAAACAAAAGGAGAACAGTGAGGGAAAACAGAGTTATTTGCTAAGTTTCTAGATTTTTTTTCCATCCTATGTTTTCTTGCAAAATATCCTGGAATATGACATTGCCAATGCTAATTCCCAGTGCTTAAACTGTTCTTTATATCATCAAAGCCCCGTATACACACCGAATTTCATAGCACTTACCATGGAAAATATAACGTACAAGACTATATGGAGTCCAGAAAACTGTGGTCTTCACAAGAGGACTACATTAAGGTTAAACTGTCTGAACATTGGCACCTTCTACATTCTAACTCTGTAGCCTTAAGATTGTTCTTTTAACTTACTTTTTATGGTCAGTGTACATAAAACACTTCATAAGTAAATGTACAGAATTTTCTACATGCATATACAATGAACATTTTATATAAAATTTTATGGTTACCTAATCCTATTGTCATTTCTTTTCAATTACATTTTTCATCTTTTATTGGCAAAATGGTTGGTTAAAAATTTAATTAAAGCTTTATCAAACTAATTACTTTTTGCTTAGCCTCCATCATACACAGATTTTCTTGCTGCAACACTTCAGCTATAAGGCTGTAAAGGTTAAGACAAAGGCTGCCTATTGCCTTTCCTGTTTCACAAAATAGGACAATATTTTGAGGTTGTATCATAGGAATCATGACTACTGCCAATAATATGAAGTATAGATCTTTATTTGGGATCTGCTCCAAAGCCTGCCAGTTCTGTGGGAATAAAATAATCATCATGTGTTTGGTATCTTAACTTCCTAAATGGATGTAATATCAGATGAGTTGTGTAAGAAATTATCACTTAACCACTCATTTAATTTAATGTAAATATTAATCACAGAGTGACAGATACACAGGTAGAAAAGTCAGGGATTTTGAATTCCATTCAGCTCAACCATGTAACTGTTATGTAACTTCAGTGAAGCCACCATATCCCATTTACAATACTGGTCCAGTTGTACCTATTGAATTAATAGTACTATTTAGAGTTGCTATAGGTCTGGAGTCTTCTGGATCTCATGGGGACTTTAATTTATATACATTTCTAGAAAATTTTCCAACAGCTCTGGTTTCACAGGTGAAGTCAATGATCAGTCACCATCACCAATGAAGTACCGAGAAACTGCGAGATCTCCAGGATTACTTTTTTTGTTTGAGTAGTACTCCGCTTCCCATAACTCACTTATTTTATTAGACTCCTTAGGAGGTACTAAAATGTACACAAATAAGAAGCAAGAGGAGAAAAAAAAGAAAAATAATTGCTACTATCAATCTCAGAGATGCAAACAATGCACTTTGCATTGCACTGCCGACTCCCAGGAGAGGTTTGTCAAAGAGAACACACACACATGTGCACTAGGTAGTGTCACTGAACAGTGCTCCCTCCCCAGTTTAGCAGAAATTCCACCTCAATGCAGACTGATTATTTACTTAGTATTTTCCTTGGCTGACTTGTGAAGTGTTCCTCACTTCATCTCAGTCACTCAGCCTTCTTGCAAATGCCAGCTTATTGTTCACAACTATTTTTTCCATCCATGGGGATTTTAATAAGAATGAATGAGTGAATGAGGACAGTTACGGAGGAAATTCATAGTATAAAGGAAAACCCTGAAATTCAGTTATTAATTGGGCACCCAGGCGTCACATATTTTTCAAGCTGACTAGTTCGTGCTCATTTGGACAATGCCAATGATCTCTTTCTAGGCTGACCATCATAAAGCCACTTGTATACAGTAGCATGGCTTTTCTCTGAGCTTGTAAGTGTGCCTACAGCTCAATAGGACTATTCATATGAACAGATGTTACTCAATGTGAATACTGGTTGCAGAATTAAGCCTGCCCTTGCTCTTCCTCCTGCTACAAACATCAGCTGCTCAGACATCCAGTCTCTTTTTTTTTTTAATGGCTTTTTGCCATACACAAAGCATGTAGATGACAACTTCTGTAATTTTTTTTTAAAAATCCTCCTATCTTCCATAAGCACTTACATAAACATTAGTTTACATACTTCTCCATATAGTTTCTTGTATGGATAATGATAAAAAATTGAATTCCAGTTAGCTGTTTTGCGGCTTTAACAGATAAACAGAAACCTCTACCTGATCGTTTTAAAGTATACACTTGAATGTATATGGAAGCACGTGGGACCAACATTGAATTTTTCTTTTCATATCATGCAATAAAAGCTGATAAATCTACAGATTATGTTTGACTTGATACATTTTATTTTCATCCTAATGCAAATTTTGTCCATACCAAATTCAATACATCATTTAAAAGTATTTAAAAGTCTTAACCATTGAAAAAAGAATTATTTGACAGACTTAACTGTAGTATTTCTCAAATTTTAATATTAAGCATCTCATAGTATCTCTTTATTTAACTATCCCCCTCAGTTTTAACCATACTGTAACTATTACAATTTAAATTCACATTTGCTGTAAGACATCGCAACTTAAGACCTGAAATTATAAGTGTTAACACTTGCTTGTAGAACACCTTGTTTGAAAACGAACAATAAAAATACAACTTCCCATACTTATTGCCCTCTTGTTAAAAAACCTGAAGGCATTTTATTTAGTATTTATATTTAGCATTAGGTGATGGCCAAAACTGATCATTGATATTAGTATATTTTTGTCCATTTATATTTTTAAACCTCTCCAACTTGCTTCTGTGCTGAATGCCCTGCTGAAGCTCACAAGTAAGTTAGAAAAGGTATAAAAAGATCCTTTGAAAATGAAAAAGAAAAATATCTAAAGAGAGCGAGCTTCACAAGCAGCAACTATACAACCAGGTTTAAAGACCAAAACAGCCTTGTGGGGCTTGTTTTTGTTTGTGTATTCTTTCCTTTTCTGTGGTATATAAAAATCTTTAGTTATTTCTCTTTGTTGCAAGCTGTGAACCCAGTAGCCTAGGAGTAAAGATCTGTGAGGAAAACTTTAAGGAAAATACATTTCCCATACAGCTGGACCAGGTGGTCCAATCTGTCAGTTTACAACTAATTGGCAAACCATTTGCTCTTCTTCAGACCCCTGGTACATCACCTGTTCTTAATGACTTGTCAGAATTACAGCAAGTGGCTCCAGAATTTATTCTGACAGTTCTTTAAGAACCCTTGACTGAACATCATCTGGCCCTGCTGATCTATGTATATATTTAGTTTTTCTATGTATTCTTTTACTTCTTTATCACTCATTTAAAATAATCTTCATTAAACGTTAGCTCACTGTTCTTCTGTTTTCATACTGAAAAAGAACACAAACCTGAACACGGGGTGAGGAAGGTGGAGAAGAAAAAAAAACTTTGCAAAACCCTCAAACCAAATCTTGATGAATATTTTAAAAAATATTGCAAGTTCCCTGCTTCTTCTTGGTTAGTACCAAAACATGCTAAATGGTGCAGATGCATGGATATGCCATCTAACAGAGTTAGACCTGTTTAACAGGTATAACCACATGTGACAACAAATGAAGGAATTTGGAGTACTCACTATCCTCTTCTCTTCTCATTCCATGCCCACAAATTACTCTCAAGGTAATTAATCCAGAAATAGTGCTGATAGTTTCCTAAGTACCAGACATGCAACTGTAGCCATAATTTACAATCCAAAAAACAGGGTAAGAACATTGAGAATGACCAACCAACTTCTCTCAGCCCAAACCCTTAATCACAATGACCATTTCCTATGGTAAAGCGTGCTATTTATGTAAGATTTCCCATATCAGTGTCTTTTGCTTCCTCTGGAAAATGCCACTATTTTCTGGCCTAGTATTCTCTGTTAGCAAAATTCATAATATATATTTACTGGTCTTTTCCTTTTTTTCTTATTTCATGTTAATTCTTTCATTCTCCCAGCTTACGGAGAGCCATGCTGGTACTCCTAGTACCAGAACTGCCATCTGCTGTGCCTTTATTATTGTATCATTCATTCTATGCCATCTTCCTTGTCCTGTCACCTCTTACTAACACTGCTTACTGGATCCTGGCACACTGATTCTTTTAATGTCATATTATCTCCCTTTAAAATGCAGTATATTTTAATCTTCTCTAAACTTAACTGCTTTATTCAGTATTACAACAGATTGCGATCCACTGCATCTAAATTCTAGTGCCTTGTTTAGAGGGAACTGGAGGGCTGAGGAGGAAGGAGCTGAGGAGAGGAGCATATTCAGCCCTTCTACAGACACACAACTAAGTTCCTTGTTTCATCAACAGGGACAGATCTATCTCAGTTAAGTCTCAAGAAGATGACCAAGTTAGGTTGGTCTCTCTCTTCTTTGGCTGCACAGGGAAGTAGCAAGTGTCAAATGGTCCCTTCTGTTTAGGATATGATCTTTCTAGCCATGTTACAAGGTGGGCACAGATGGATAAAGGCTGGCTTTTATTAGGAAAGAGAATTATAGCCCCAGCAGGAGTACCCACTGATTAGTTCCTGGTACTAGGTGATACCCTCAGGGTTTAAGCTATACAGAAGAGTGCCCTACCAGTTTCCACAGCATTTTGGGTGACCATCAATGTGTAAGCAGAAAGATAATTGTCATGAGACTAGGACAAAAGCAGGAAAAAGTATTCCTGAAAAGCGGAAACACAGATTCAGCTACATGCAAGCTGAGTGCAGAACCAAGACATCTTTCCTGGATGAAGACCCTAACTAGCAGTCCTTAGTGGAAAAGCTAAAGGACCAGAAAGAGTTATCTGTGCTCCTGACTAGTGTGGCACTTTCCTGGCTCTCTGTCTGAACTGAGTCACAACAGGGCTTGAGGTAGGAAACACACCCCTCTCTCCCCAGATTAATACTAAAAGTCATAGGTGTTATCAGTAGTCAACCAAGCAGGCAGTTTCAGGCAACTGAGCAGTGCCTAATGCATTTCAGTGCCTGGAGGGTCTAGACTGTGAAAGAAATGAAAAGGACTGGGTTTCTGTCTGTGGTTTAGATGGATTTTAGGCACCTTAATCACAAGTTAAATTGTATTTAGATTCATGGGATCCCACCTATCTGTTAATACTTATATTTTGATATTAATATTTATTTCACAGAATTGATAGGATGACTGTAAATCTTACTAAATGCCATGATGCACAGTGAAGCATTATGCTACAACATAATTAAGTTGAATGCCCCATGTTCAAGAATTATGTCTCTAACTTCTTGAAAGTCAAAATTTATCTTGAAAATAAAAGAGTTTCTAAATTAAATACAATCAAAGTATCAAAGTTTGGTATGTGCTTATTATACTTTTACAAATTGGACAATAGGATGAGATTTAAAACATGTTGTTTGTCCTTGAAACTCCCTGAATGTCATGTCTTGGCCTAGGGAATTTCTGTAGCTGGATTATAAACTCTTGGTAGAGTGATGAAAACACTGAATTATTGTGTAATAGACAGTGACAGCATAATACTCTACTTATCTGAAAGAACACTCCACCTTATGGTGGAAACAAAACCACTCCTTCAGCAAATACTGAATGAAAACAATAAATGATATTGACCCAAGGGACAGAGAATCGTGCCTGGAAAACCCCCATGGTACTGGGCAGCAAACCAGTTTTTGTTCAAAGTACTAACATAAAAATGACATGCTTTATGCTGCTACTCAGTGTAATATGTGTTGTTTGTTAATACTGTACTTTGGGCCCAATAAGAACTAAAGAAGTTCTACCTCAGTACATGCTATGCTAGTATAAAATTTTTCTCTTCTCAAATTGATACATGTGTTCAGAAGAGAAAGAGTGTATAAATCCATACACAGAATGCCTATCAAAAATAAACAAACAAAATCGATAAGACATACAGTAACATGTTTCTAACTGTGTATAGTTTTGCAGGGGAAAGACTGGAGAAATTGCCCCCCAGATAAAAGAAATGTAGAAGAGGGATAGTAAAAGCATAAATACTTGTATTACACTTGCATAAAGAAAAGCACTTGAGAAAAATAAATAAACAAGCTCTGATTTCTTGACTGATCCGGGAAACAATTCAATTAAAATAATCAACATGCCAGATCTCCCTTCCTGATTTGCTTAAGTAAGTTTGCATTTGCAATTGTAGAATTAGATTGTGTATATGCATGTGAGTGCTTCCCTCCACCTCTTCTCCCCGAGGGAAAACTAAACTTACAAGGGGTCATTTAGAATATGTCATGCGGGATTAAAGGACTTCAGGTTCCCAGAATTTTGGCTATATTAACTATAGGATTTGTATGCATTAAAAGACAAATCTGGCTCTGATTTAACTCTGCTATCTCTGCTAGCTTGGCTAACCAAACTTCAGTTGGGCCACATGTGGTTCTATTCTACCCAAACAAAAAATGTTGAAAAATGTGTTTTATTGTATCACATTTTGAATTATCTGCACAAATCAGATGCATATAACAACAACAACAACAAACAGAAGAAAAAATATCTAAAATAACTAACCTGGCTAAGAGAATTAAATATGCCATGATATTATCTTTACCACTTCGAAACATAAATCCCCGACTCCAGTCAAACATTTCTTAAAGCATGATAAAGTGTTAAGAGTCTGCAATGTAACCAAAGGTTACATTCATGGTAAAAGATACATTTCCAGTCAGGCAGAGTAGATTATGTCTTTAGAAATGGGAAAAGACCCTGCTGCTTAATGCTGCAACAAAAGAATATGCAGGAATAGCAGTGATGGCTGCAGCATAGCACATTGATAACGACAAGGGCATTCTCTGATGCTAAGACTTTCCATACAGAGTATAGCATTTTGCTGGACACAGCTCATAGACTCAGCAGGAATAAAGGACCAGTAATTTTTTTGTATGCTACATTAAATTTCATCTACAACATATTAATTAGATAGTGTGATGATGCCTCTCAAGCAATAACATACAAAAGGCTAAAAGGGTTTGGGTACTGATACCCATAGAAGTGATGGTAACCTCCAACTGGATTACGTAGTTTTTCCATTTCACAGGAATCACACTGCTTGTATTTATACCTTTCCTACACAACGCTATTTTTTTGTATTTAACACTTCTCTGAAAACATTATGAAAATTGTTTGTCTTCACATTTATTTAAACTTGATCTTTGAAACAATTTCCCTCTATTCTTTAGTTTTCACAATATAGTATTATAATTTCTAGACAGGTTTCAAGAGATTAATTCATAATTATTAATTTGTAATGATATTTTCACTCCTCTCTCCCCC
This sequence comes from Coracias cyanogaster, assembly GCA_033124195.1. NCBI lineage: Eukaryota > Metazoa > Chordata > Aves > Coraciiformes > Coraciidae > Coracias > Coracias cyanogaster. The sequence continues at coordinate 29,710 of JAVSBS010002899.1, forward strand.
TGAAAAATATTATTTCCACAAATCTTATTAACTTTAAGAGAACACAACTTTAGATAAAAATAAAAAATATTTTAACAATAGCTACTTAAATACATTTTTCTAACCTATTTTTCACACACCACTAACAATCAGAACTACTTGGTTTTTACATTGATGATTTCCAACTTAAATATTTGAATCAAGATGAAACAAATCATGATGAATTAAATCATGAACCTTCACATAGTATTTTTTAACTATTTATAATTTTAAATTGCTTCAAACGTAACACTGAAACCATGCTGCATCAAGGACAAGTAAAGATTTTAGAAAAGAATAAGCCACTAAAACTCATATGAGCCATACCAGTCAAAAATAAACTCAGTGTAGAAATGTATTGCAACAGTCATTTGCAATAGCAGTTGTGAATACTGTTAGTTCTACCTGAAAAAAGAAAAATCACTGGATTTTTACTTTCAGATCACTGAAAATAACTTTGAAAAAGAGCTGAATATTGCCATTTCATTTGCTTATCTCTTTATGACTAAATATCTATTTACTAAATAAATAAATAAACCCAGAAAACACCACCGTTGGCATGGTTTAACTTTATACAGGCACAGGCAGGATTCATGGTTCTCCACCTGGTACAGATCTGAGTTTCCAGAGTACCATTACAGAGCATTGCTATGAGAGGGGAAGTGCATTTAGAGCAGCCATTATAGCATGAATTTCTCAGTTCTCTCTGTCATAAAATGACCATGAAAGCTGTTCTGTGAGCTCTGGCAGAGGAACAACAAGGCATGCAATTCAGATTTATTGGATTTGGGAATACTGTTGCTGTTTTCTTTTAAAACACAATCCTAATTAAGGATTAAATTTTTAATTTTAGAAGGCAATCTATCCCAGACAGAATTGCTTTACAAAACAAATGAAATGGAAGAAAATTTATATTGAGCACAAAGGGAATGAGGTTATTCGCTCTCATGAAACTACTTTAATCAAGATGAGCCATCAATTTACCTCTCCTTCAGGTTGCTGAACTTAACCGTACCTTTAACAGCTAGGGGATCCTGGCTGCCTCCTAGCCTGGGAACCTCCAGAAAAACATGTTCCAGTACTACCCTTAAGTATTATAACCAGGAAGAAGTCCTTTTCATGATTATGCATATAAGTACAGCATTTTAACTTAGAGGTGAGCAGCACAACATTAAGAAAAAGTCTCAAAACTTAAGTTGAACTTATCACAAGAAGGTAAGTGGTCCCAGGTTAGCATAGTTAATATTGAGGTTATACAACTGGCATTTCAAAATTCTTAAAACTATTTCTGTCTAACTAAGAAAAGGTGGATAAGTATCTGTATTCATATATGGTCTAAGTTACAGTGACTTAGTTCTATAACAGTACAGCATACATACACTGTCATGCAACTCTTCTTTGGAAGTCTATATCTGGAAGTCCATAATTGGAACATCCAAAATAATTCCCCTTTACACATCACCTACAGCTGCGGACATCCTTTTATAGTTGTAAATTATAAAACAAAGAAACAACAAAAAAAAAAAACCAAAAAAGCCCACCCAAAGAAACTTTTAAATAGTATGTACATTAGCTTGACAGAGAAAAAAAAAAAAGGTAAATATGGGTATGTGTATGCATATGTGGGTATATGTTCATTTGCATGAAGGGAGAAAGAAGGCAGAGAGGTATAAGGACTTACCTAGCTCTCATTGCAGATTTTCTAGTTTTAAAAGCTTAGAGACTGTATTATGTCATAAGTCTCTGGGCTTCACTAATTCCATGACTGCAGGCTTCTTTGTGATTTTGATTTTGCAATTGAAACTGATTGGCTGGCAGACAAAGGGACAGAAACAGCTGCAGCTGGTATTATTGATTATTTCCTCAATTTAAAGGAAGTAAAGCAGGAGGCTAACAATATTGGAAGGACAAAGGCTAAGTTGTTGCTCTACATCTCTGGCAAAGCCAGTCACTGTCTACTGCAGCATGCTCTAAATTAATTCATAAAATGTAGCTACTATCATTTTAATCCCATAGGTTGCTGTAGAAGTCATAGGGACCTGCTTGCTATGATGGTGAGTTTTTAATGTCTTTTTTTTTTTTTAGTAAAAACTGAAATCTCTAATATGGAAACACACTAAATCCAATATAAACATTATGGAGACTGCTTTGGGCTGTTATCAGTAACATGAATAACTTTCCAGCAGTGCACTGAGTTTATGATAGTTAATGCCTACCCTGAGAGTTCCTGCCCTCTGGATGAGAATTGTGTCTTCCTAGAGAAAGCAGAAGATAACTCTTGGAAACCAGAAGATACATTAGTGATCCATGACAGAAAAAAAAAAAAAAAAAATTGAATTAGAGCAGGAAATGTGTAAATTTAGAAAGCAGATGATACAAATCCTTTTGGTTTTGCCCCTCTTCTTTACCTCCTTCAATGCATTGACTTGACATTAGCCACTCTTATGTAAGGCTTCAATTTGAAGGAAGTAAAGCAGAAGAATTGAATAGAACATATCTCCATTAAAGAAATGTATGTTAATGTAGATGGATGGTATAAATAGCTGCAAGGATATACCCCCTTGGTGTAAAATTCGGTTTGTACTCACACAGCTTCTGCTGGTGACCTACTGGATGGAGGCCTCTCAACATACACAACTGTACCGTTTTACCTTAGGCAGTGGATGCTGCACTGCTTTAAGATGCAGTTTTCAAGCAACAACAACAGGAGGATTCAGATGCTCCCTTGCAACCAGCACTTTTACAGTAAATCTTAAAAATGACCAATAGAGATATTTGTAAAGACCCATAGACAAGTAAAAAGCAGAGACTTGCAGGGGCCCCTTATCTATGCCACTCAGCCATTCTCCCAGCCTTGCTGAGACAAAAACTCCCCTGCCTCCCCAGTCAGCCTATTCTAGTTCCTTGCTCTTGTTATGATTAGAAAGCTTTTCTAGTCTAGCTGAATCTCTTGACAGAATTTAATCCCATTACTCGTCGTTCTGTTCTCCATGTACATACAGAACAGATGATCCCCTTCTGCTTTAAGGAGCTGGAAGCTGTCCTCATGTTCACTCTCAGGCTTTCCAAACTGTGCGGGAATCTTTTAAAGAAATGCCCTCTAGGAACTGAGATTATGCTTAGGTGATCATAGCGACTGAATCTGTGCATTACTGGATCATCTGGATTACTGAGGATCTGTAATCTGGATTACTGGATCATCACTGGATTACTGAGGATAAATATTATCTGTACAAGCAGATCTCAACATTCCTGTTGAGAATACCCAGTATGATGCCTCCTCTGACACCCACAGATAACTGCCTCTGTTCTTCATCTGCATTTTGTCTTACCCTCCTCTTGCCTTCCAGTCAAAGTATTCTGTCTGTAATACTAAACTAAACAAGGTCAGGTTTTCTGACCCCGAGGCTAACTGGCACAGAATGGCTTCCTTCCATACAGTTAAACTCTCTTGTCCCAGACAACAGTATAGCTTTGTCAGTACTGCATATTGGGAACAGTCCCTGGCCTGCGCCCAGACATTATCTAGGAAAGTTAGTTTCCACTGGGGAGTAGTCTTCCTAATGAGCATGTGCCAGTGCTTGAGGCTTTTCCCCATTTAATTTACAGCCATAAACATAGCCAAAGATGTTGACCCAATCATGTTAGAGGAGAAGTTGATGGTCACTAACCTTTTGGGATATGGTGTTCAGTTCCTAGGATGAGCTACCACCTTAGAAAAAGCCTCCAGAAAAAGCACTTGTGCTACTTTCAGACTGCTAGTTTTACTTCATAAATCCTACACCAGGACATTTACATCTCCCCACTTTCAAGGTATTGTTTTTAGGCTAGCCTAAGTAGTAAGCTGTATAGGGGTCTATATCCATGCAAAGTCCCCTTGTTAGACACACCATGAGAATGTGAACCCTTTGTTCAGATGCTGAGAAGCCTTCATAAACCACAGCCAAGGAGCTGGTGGCTCCTGTTCCCCACTGTTAGAAAGATCATGGTGTCTGTGGATGGCTAACAGAAGAAGTTAAGGTAGGCTCTGCTATGTGAATCTTCCAACTGCAACAAGATTTTCTAACTACATCAGAAGTGCTTTGAGTTTTCTGGCCTCTCCTAGTCCTTAAGAGGTAGAAAGGTGTATTTCTCAAATGTGCATGCTGAGGCTGTTGTGGAAGTTAGTGTTATCCAAAGAACAGGCTGTAAAGACTGGACATGTAGGAGCTGAACTGCTCCAGATACTGAGGAAGCTGCAAGTTCTGGTTATCTATTGACTTCAGAAACTACGGTCAGCCATGGGGGCAAGTCACCACCTCCTGTACCTCCCCTACCACTTCAATGTTGTACAACTGCAGTATCATTTAGTAAGACATTTGGATTAAAGATTTCTTTAGTCAGCTAAACTGTAATTGTTTTGATTTTTTTATAGTAATTTTGGTCACCTATCAACACTACCAGAGATCCAGCTCTTGACTAGTGCTCATCTTGGGCATTTCTCTTGATATTCTATTTGTATTAAAAGCAAACTGGTTGACTATCTTGGCTTGAATTTATGTTTTTAAAATTGCCTGCATCAGGTTCCAGTGTGATCTTCCTTTGGCAAGGAGTTCCATAAGTTTAATAACTGTTGTGTTAAAATACCTCCTTTGAAATGTTTTGAACAAACAAAACTTTTATTTTAAACCGAGCACCTCACTTCCACCAGCTTTGTTTGATAGTTCCTTGTTTCTCTAAAAGGAGAGAGAAGGAACAGGCAGATCCCATTCATCCTCTGCAAAAATCTAATGATCCTACTGGCTGCTATCATAATGTCTAAATCTTTTCTCAGATAAGCTATTCCATACTGTGACCTCAAAGTTATTATTATTATTACATTGTAAGTTCTCTAAATTAATGGTTAACACTGTGCTTGATCACAGTTTAGCATATTTGACGATCCTGGTGGTCCTTTCCAACCATAATGATTCTATGATACTCCAGATTATTTTGATAGTACTTTTTAGTAATATCCAGCAGTCAAATTCAGTTTTCAGTTAAACTTGTGCAACCATACTGGTGGCTGGACTATGAACTGAATTTGGAAATTAAGTCAGCAAGGACACATTTCTTTAATGTATACACTAATACAGTATTTTATCACAGCGTTCTAGTGAATTCATCCTGAAATTTGTAAAAAAGTGATTTTGGGGAGTGGATAAAGACAACTGTGAACATATGGGATTATGGGATCACTGAAATGAACCAAGCACAAATTAGGTACTTTAAAGGAAAAGGATATGATTAAATGTGGGCAGTAGGTAACTCTGTATGAGATCGGAAGCTTAGCTGTCACTTGTGAATGTAATAGGTAAGTTTTTTAGATAGAAAATATGATTTTCAAATGGATATGCCCTCTTAAGAAAATACTGTTCTCTACTTGATGTATCTGATATTAAAATTACCTTCTTTTCCTTACACCACTTCTTATAACACTGAAGTTTGAAGTTATGATTGCTTTAAGTGGGGAGCGCAGACTACGCATTTAAACAATACATTTTAGAGGTGGAAAGCAAGCTAAGAAAAACATCTATGCTTTCTTTAAGAATAGAAATACTGACCCTCATTAAAAGAAGAAATAATTTCCTTTTTAGCTCTTCTAGATTTTGGTCACAAACTACTAGGGATTCTGCCACCATAAACAAACAAACAAAATTGCTTCATGAAGTTCAACAGGGAAAAGTGCAAAGTTCTGCATTGGAGGAGGAACAGCCCCCAGGCACCAGTACATGTGGGGGCTGCCAAGCTGGAATGCAGCTTGGCAGAAAAGGACCTGAGGGTCTTGGTGGACACCAGGTTGAAGATGGGCCAACAATGTGTCCTTGCTGCAAAGGCAGCCAATGGTATCCTGGGCTGCATTAGACAAAATAATGCTGGCAGGTGGAGGGAGGTGATCCTTCCCTTGTACTCCCTGAACTGGAAGCACTGGGAGAGTCTAGCCCAGCACTGAAATGTACCCTCAGCCTTCACTGACATCGTTTGTACTCTTGTTACAAGTAAGAAGAAGAAGGTCCATAACCAGATAAAACTAGGTGACGGAAGAATCTATAGAGATTGTAGTTCTGACTCAGCACTCACTTGAGACAATAGCAAAATCTCCACTGGTTAAACTGGAACGGAATGAAATGAATATGTGCATGTGTGGCTGTAGATTCCTTTGTCTAATGCTGCTTTCACCTCTCCTGAAAAGACCTAATCTATTCTTGCATACTTAAAGCGGGATTTATTAATGTGTAGCTTCCTGTAGATAATTTGGCTGCTCTATGCAGCCATAAAATTTTATGACAGTAAACATGAGAGATGTGCCTAAATTGCACAGAAATGTTTCTAGGCTGCCTGGTTTATTTTTCTTTTATAGTGTCAGTCCTATTAAATTTACATTGGTGCTAATTTTACAAAAACTTTGTGTCAAAATTATTAAGGTGACAAATATGCTGAGCCGATTAATTTTAGCTCTGGCCCCTGAATGACTGCATACAGTACTTCTCAGTCTGAAACATACATATGTGCAAACTCTACTAAAAACATTGCTATGCTTATCCAACTCCTCCAGTCATCAGAGGGACTAGTGATGACAGCAAGAGATTGCTACAATGGGATTTTAATTGTTCAAATCTCAACATGACCATCCGTGCACAATGCCTTTCAAAATAAATTTTAAAAATGGTTATTTCTTAACATTTTCAAAAATCTACCCTGAGAGCAAAACAGATATACAGAATTTTTTAATAATATAGTTTACTATAAAAAATATCTGAATATTATACTACTGAGGTCAGATGACTCAAATCAGCTGCTAGACCTTCCCAGGTACGAAAACAGAGCATTCACCTGATTTACAGAAACAGCTACAAACCACTCCAGAATTAAAACAGCACAGATTTCTATAAAGATTGTGGAGAGAAGACTAAGATTATGAAGAATAGATACAGAACATTATATCTTTTGATAAGGGAACATTTCTGCAGAATGATGCTCAGTGCCTACCTAGATGTACTTTACCAGTCTGCAAGTCCTCAGCTTAAAGAAACAATATAAGGCTTAAAAGTTTGTACAAGTCAAAGTACTTTCTCTTTATACTGAAATTACTTCAAGCAAGATGTTTCTTCTTGCTCCATCTTATCTGTGTTTTAGGGGTTAGCATGACTTGCAATCCCTTCTGCCTGAGATATTAATAAAACGACACGAAGGTCAATAACTTAATCTCTCCTGAATCCTATCTAACTAAAATCACTACAAGCCCTATAAGTTTGTTTATAATAAACATTAACAAAACTAGCATGATTAAAACACACGCAAACATCAGCTCTTTAATACTGGAATGTTACTTTTCTGCATATTTTCTCTGTATTTTCCCTTTGCCTGCCTTACCTTTCCATGTCTTCCCTCTTTTTTCCTTCATGTTTTGGTGACAGGCTAAATTTGAATCAAACAGTGTTTTAGTTACGAAATAATAAAATAATGGTTTTCTGATTTGCTACAGACAACATTATTGTAAGATACTTTTATTTGTCTGAGGAAAATATTTTTATTTTTTGAGTTCACAACATAGCTGATCAACAGCTCACTTTGAACCCTTGCCAAAAAAAAAAAAAGTCCAGCAAGTACATACGTAGATTTTCTCCTGTCTTTTTTTTTTTAGTGTATGCCTAAAGAAGACAGGTACTTCTGAAATTCTGATGATACTGTGAAGAGATAGGTCTGCCATGCCACTGTCAGAATTTTCCTAGGAAAAGGATTAAATATTCTTAAATCTTATTTTCCTAACTCCTCTTTCTGTTTGCTTCCCCTCATTCATTTTGCATTCATCTTTAGCTTGCATCTGTTTACATACTAGTATATTATTTATCTACAGTGTAATGGTGCAGCAGCCATTGCATCCTTTTAATACCATTTTTTGCAGCTTTTGTTTCAAACTTTTTAAAAAACTTATAAAACCAATCAAGCCAGGGAAGGATATGAACACATAAAACAAAGTGTAGCTTGAACATCAAGCTTTTACAACTTAGGTGAAGTTATTGCTGATGCTACAGAAGAGTTAACATTAAAAACTGTCTTCTGGAAGGCTTATGGCTCACAGGCATGACAAATGAGAAATGCTAGAGATCCAAGATGTAAGAATCATAACAGATTTCTGATGTCAAGGAATATGAAATAATTTACAGGCTATCTGGCTTTGCTCTGTAAAGGCAACAAAACAGAGCTCCTCCAAACAGGACAACAAACTCTTTGAGCATCACCTTACAGAGATTGTCCCTCTTTACCTACAATTTTCCATGGAAAAAGGTGATTTAAGAGAAGTTTATACAAATATCCCTAAGCCCAAAAGAGATCCTTCAGCCTCTCCTCTAGAAATATCTTTTTCATATGAACATCAGCATAATTTTGTCCTATTTTCTCTGTCATTATCAGTTCTTATTGTATATTTTCCTTCAAATACAGGACTTTACAGCTTCCTAATTAGGCTGACATAATATTTTATAATGCAAAAAAAGAAGAAACACTCAAAGACAACTAAAATGAAGCAAAATAAAATAAAAAAAGCACCAGCTTTCTTACGAAATAAAGTATTGAACCCACAGCAGAAAATACTGCTAAAGGAGTGAGTAAAGGAGGATTCTGGAACAAATTCAAATAAATGAAATAGAAATATTAATTGAGCTATGATTACAGTTTCAGAGGGAACTGAAACTTTGTGCCTCAAGACAAAGCAACCATACTTTGCTTGAGGTAAGGAAGTAACTGCCCTTTCAGGTATTCGTACTTATCTGTTCTGGGAATTCTTTCCATCTTTGTTAAGCAGCCAGCATAGGTATTCAGAGAAAGATAAACTAGATCAATGAGTTAGTGACATAGTTTGATTATATAGCAGTTACTCTTTGATGATTCTTCTGCTTTCCATTTAAAAAAAATCACTACTTTTGTGCTTAAAAAACTCTTTAAAAATATTTTTTAGCTATATGTGCATATATGTTTTTAATTAATTGGAACCTCTATTGCATAAGCCAATTCTCTAGTCTCAGCAAATGTTAAATGAAAAATAAACCCACTAATTGTCCGGAAAAATTATCATGACCACATGGCATTGCGTATACAAAGCTTACAAAGGATGAGAAATCTAAAGCACATATTTGAGAAAGGGAGTGTCAAATTATTTTCTTCAAGAGCAATATAAAAGGGAAGAAAAAAAAAATACTATGCAGCAGAGCATTTTACTAGAAGCAGCAATGTAAGTAGACAGAAAAATGTAACAAATTGCATTGGATTATTGAACAGTTGCAATTTGTACATTTCCATGCGCATCGACATAAAAACCCAAGTGCAAGTCAAATCTACATCTTTCAGTTCAGAGTACGAAAGAAACTAAATAGATGTCATTTAACTCAGTCAAAGACCTGCCTGCAGGCTGACTTGATTTTCCTTCACTAGTCTCTGGTTGATACCAATTTTGACTTCATCATCTACAAAATGATGTTTCTGTAAATTACTGAGCAATCTAGATTTGGACATTAGGCCAAATAAATCATCCAAGTTGCAAGGAACAGTCCTTACGCTGCCCTACCAATGATCTCCAGACTGACTAAGTTAGAGGATTCAGGCTACTGTCAGTATGTTCATCGTTCCATGGTACAAATTATTGGCCTCAATGTCTTGCTGCATTTGCAGAGTTGGATGCTGTCCTTACAGAACCAATGGTAAAATCTACAGGGGCCAGGTTTTCTGTTTATGCATAGGTTACTATTTCAAACAAAGCAAAAACCTATCGAGCTTGCATCCTAGGCAATCTAGGTCAGACTTTCACCAGAGTCCCAGACTCATCAGTGTCTTAAAATATAAGAAGTAAGTTGTAACTATTGCATCGCTAACAGAATGGAGGAAAACTATTCTCCATAAAATGTAACTGGTGACCTCAGAAGAGTGCTAATATCTAAAATATAACTACCCCTCTGATGACTTCCCAAATCAATAATAACAACATTTGAATATGAAGTCAGACCTTCTAAATTCAATAGAAATGTCAGTGACAGTAAATTTTAAGGAGATCTCATACGCAAAGACATGAAAGCTCTTCAATAAACAGAAGAAAAAGAAAAAGTCTTCTGGCTCTGCCCCAAGAACACCTAATGTATCTGAAGTGCAGAACAGGCATCCTCAGTTGTTCAAGAAATCATCTGTCTGACTCCTCAGAATGAAACTTCCTTAAAAACACAAGCATATATCCTGGAGGAAGAATGCTTTTATTCAGGTTTAGGTGTTTCCAAGTGTTCCTTTGTACTCACAGAGGCTACAAATGTTTTATGTTTCAGGGATTTTTTTGTTATTTCGGTGTGTGTTTTTGTTTTTTTTTTTAAATAAAATGAAAGATATGCTTACTGTATCATGTAATTCCATGATCTGGGGACTGAAGAAAAACACCAAATGTCTTGAGAGCTGGCAGCTCTGAGAGTATTACAAAACAAGCCCCTGAGCCAACTAGACTGAGAGATTGTTGGCCTCACACAGTTGCTATAGAGTAATGATAAATGTTTAAGTTAAATGGCTATAGCACAAGAAAGCTGCCTCTGACTTCAAATGTTTATGTAGAAACTCAGATAGAGTAATAGCAGATGCCATGGTATACAGAGCTCTCATTAGAAAACACACACCACAATTCCCACAAAGGTGACACAGCAGAGCTCTGGCTCTGCTGGCCCACAGCCTTCTGCATTAACCAGTAGCATAACTGGGCAAGCAGAAAGGTGACAGCAGAAAACACGTGTTACTCTTACAAATATGTAGCAACCCAGGTGCACTAGGCGCTGTCGTTATCTTAGAATCATAGAATCATTCAGGTTGGAAAAGACATCTAGGACCCTCTAGTCCAACCTTCTTTGAACATCTCCCTAACCCCTAGACCATGTCTCAAAGCGCCACATCTACCTGTTTTTTGAACACTTCCAGGGATGATGACTCCACCACCTCCCTGGGCATCCTGTTCCAACGCCTAACCACTTTTTCAGTGAAGAACTTCTTCCTGATATCCAATCTAAACCTCCCTGGAGCAACTTGAGGTCATTACCTCTTGTCCTTTCATTAGTTACCTGGGAGAAGAGACCAGCACCAGCCTCACTACAACTTCCCTTCAGGTAGTTGTAGAGAGCAATGAGGTATCCCCTCAGCCTCCTCTTTTCCTCCTCTCTTAGGAGAGTGTTGGGGCAGAGCAGCTCTGTGTCCCATCTGAATGATGAACTGTGCTGAACCTGCAACCATGCTGCATGTTGCACTGAATTTCACGTCAGTGGTTCTTATGACATGGAATCAAACCTTAAAATTCAAATTGAAATTATCTTCCCGCACCAACTTTTTTGCTCCTCCAGAGGAAAGGGCAGGAGCAGGAAAAAAACAAAGGAAGATCAAAATTGCTTAAATACAAGCTACTTAATTCCTGTGTTTGCCGTCTCTTCTTTGTTACTCATTGAACAATGGTATTGAAATAAGTAAAACTACTCGTGCCAAATAAAAGAACAGAATTCGGGTCATTCATTTATTCTGATCTAGAAGATTGCTGTGAAAATGTGGTCTCAAAGCATGCTAGCAAAGATAAAAACC
>JAVSBS010002899.1:48797-80667 GCA_033124195.1 Coracias cyanogaster
AGCACTGCTCAGGAGCAGTCACAACACGGGTGTGTTATCAACACCCTTCTAGCTCCCAGCACAAAACCACTGCTGCTATGTGGAAAACCAGCTCAGTCAGACCCACTACAACTGGGTTAGATTCAGGTCCATCATTAATATCTAATTTCCTGGCTGATATTAGGAGCCTCATTAATACTCTGAAATTTGGCCATTAATACCACATACTGGTTGTTAAAGAACTGTAAGTTTCGGATCTGTAAAAAATTTTTTTCTTAAAATTCAAGATGTATATTTATATATATAATATCTAAGTTTCCTGGAACTCAGAGAAAATTAGGGAAACTAAACAAAACAGCCTATTCATTGTTTGCTAGTACAGAAGCTTTTTTAAAACATGAGATAATATATTGATTAGGTTTCTTGAACACCTGTAAATTACTGTGTTGGAAATCTGCCTATTACTAAAAAGGTTATGAATATCATAAGTAATTTCAGGTCCAATCTGCCTTATGTAGCTGCTTATTATACAGTTTATATTTTTTCACTTAATAAGGGGACAAAATAAGGAAAGCTGTCAAGTGATTCAATTTGCCATCACCCAGGTGCAGCCTCTTTGTCTCTCCTAGTCCAAACACTTCAGGGTTCTTGGCCTGCTTGGATGAGTGAGTATAACTTTCCAGACAAATAAATTTGCAAATATTTTTTTGGTAGTAATGATACTCACAAATGTATATCCACAGAAAACAGTCACTTACTTAATGTTATTTCTACTCTGAATTAATTTTTGAATGGCAAATGCTTTGCAGGTATATTGAGTCTTACATTTTTTTAAATATCTCATGCTACTTTGCACAAATTATATATTGACACTATTGTAAAGATGATAGGAAGAAACTCACACCCACTTCCACCTTCACATAATGCTGTTGTCAGTCAGTACTAACCAGTCCACAATCAGTGTTAAAGCACATTTATTTTCCTAAATAATAGTAGTATTCCTAAATAATAGTTGTACAGCCTCACACGTAGGAATAATAATCACAGTGACTTTGACTGAACATACCTTGGCCATACTTGCCAATTTCTATCAAAAAAAAAAGTTTTCCAAAGGATCACAGAGAATTTGCTGCTTTTGGAAACAGAAGAGACTTTCTGTTGATCTTTCTGCAGGAGAGAGAAAAAATCTTTAACAACACAGCCATCAAAAACTCGTAGTCATTAGCAAGGAGCTCTGCAGCACATTGATCCACTGTATAGTGAAGGCATGAGCAGATGTTCCATCTCAGTCTGGCTACCTCAGCTACGGTTGCTTTGGCCCCAACCCACTTCCTGTGGCCTGTCTTTAGTGTAGGAAAGGGTACAAACAGCTGGGAGTGCAGATACTCCTGGGACAGCTGCTGGAAAACAATGCTCCTGTCATGGCCTGACTCAACCAAGCCTCTCACCTGGTTTGCATCACATTGACTCCCACACAGAGAAATAGAACCATTTTAGCATCTGGAGGCTTTATTAGCATCCCCTTCAGAGAACAGTCACAGAAATGTAAACAGAATATCGATACATTAAGGAAGATGTTAGACAGTAGGAAGAAGGATTACTACAGGAAAGCTTTTCAGGCTTATCTTACACTCCTTTTAGGCTGTCCTGTCACAGCTGCATTGGTGAGTGAGCTACAGAGACATCTTTTGTTTAATCATGTATGTATTTGCAAATATTTCTGAAGGTAATATTCCTGTTCAATAATTAATTCCAGTTACTCATGACTGTATGGGATTCTACATGACAGAAGAGTATAATCTGATTCATCTGATCTACTTCAGACATCCACATCAGGAGCACAAGAGGAACCATGCCCTGGTTAGGCAAACAGCTACTGCCAAAAGTTAGGTCTGATGTTTATCAGAGCTGATATGCCAAGGTTTGCAAGACCTAGACCATGCAGCTAAAAAACATCTACTTGTCTTCTTCAGTTTCCATTGTTACTTTTTTTGACTTGTTTCTTTACCTACATCTTACCCAGAGTATGAAGTGTAATTAGGAAGAGATCTTTGCTAGCTCATGAAGGTAGGTATCTACTACTTGCCTTCTGACAGAATTACATGGCAATCACTATAAACTTGAATGGAAATAAATGGGTTTTAAAAAAACTTATTTCTAATGTAAGGCATGCAGTAATAAGGAGTACCACCAGTGCTGTTATTTTAATGAAGGATTTTTAGAAGCAGAGATAATTCTATTTCCTTTTAATTTTCTCACTCATTTGTATAATATTTTGATCTATATACAATTAAGTACATACATACAGGGGATGTTCTGTCTTCAAACATTGGTATCTGTTTCTGTACAGAGGGAATGATTTCTGAGAAATTCCTAGCTAATAAATTCAAGAATTTTTATTAAAAAGTTAAACATTAACCTGACATTGTATCTTAATTTTGAGTCAAATTATGAGTTTTGACCAAGTCTTTCAAATCTCATTAACAAACAAATTTTAAGTGGACTGTGCATATGTTTAATCATACACGAAATCAGTAATCCAACAGAAATTAAGGAGGCTACATAAGGCTGAACAATTCCTTGGTCTTACTCTGGCTAAACTTTGAAAATAAATAATTGGAAAAAAAGAAAATTTCAAAACTTACTCAAAATCTCAAACAAGTTTATCCTTACTTTTGTCTAAATAAGAAATAATACAGGCAGCAGGATTTTGCCTGTATGAAAATTATACTGTTGTTCTATACACTATTGGAAATGAAAGCCTGTTGCAAGACTCTTTCTAAAACGTCTTAGAAATTTAAGGCAGATCTTTCTTTCTAATATAAACAGCTTGTTTGGGGGGTTTTTTGGGTTTGTTTTTTTTTAATGCACTTTCTTTAAGCAGGTTGCAGATATTTTAGATATATTTGCAGTTTTCTGAGGAAGCTGTGTGTCTTTTCAAACAGTCGTTCAGAGACCTCTGCAGTTGCCAGCATGATTGGCTCTTACCACTGTCATTCCCTTAACTATGTCTACTGACATACCACTTTTGTCTTCAAACCAGATGTCACCCATTACAGAGAACATTCTCTCCACAGGTGCATTAGTGTCTCTGCATGCCAAAACAAATTCAGCAAGGAGCAGGAGATTTTAGAATGTATGGTATTTTTTAATTATTTATGATTTTCACCCATATTTCAGTGAGCCTTCTGCACCCAAACCCTCATGACTGAAGGAAGGGATAGAAACCTCCAGCTGAAGGCAGACTTTCATCTCAAAATGTATAAAGGCTCCATTATTCAAAAACAAAATAAAAACTAATTTACCCTCCCTGTGGTTTTGGGACTACGTTCTGCATGCTATTAAGATGCAGGATTCTGGTTTAAGAAACAGCTCAGATTTGAATACAAACAACCTAGTGAATAAATGTTGCAGAGATGCTTAGTACTGAAGGGTAAAAAACCCTCACTTTTTAAGAACAGCCTTGTATAAGTCTCTGTAACTAAGTTAGTCCAAGTACCTTGTGATACTAAACTTGTAATGTACTGCAACATAGAGGATTCAAGCCTCCATTACAGAAACTGAGGCTGCACTGCGAGTCAGAAATAACTCCATTGAGGTGCTCTTGTATCAGTGCTTTAACAGTGGGCTATCTCCTTAACATGCATAACCATGGTCATAACTGTATGAAAGTCAATGGGACTGGGAGTGAAATTTTTATGTCAAATGAGACGTGCCCCTGTTGTGCTGCATTATACTGCTCATACACCTCTCACCTTCAGTCTTCCACTAGCTTGGATCCTACTGCCCTGCAAAGTAAGTTGGGATCTGTACTTAAACAGCAACTTTTTTTTAGAGACTTGTAGCTTATACAAAAAAATGGTGTTGTGTGGGATAGTAAAGGAGCACTTCCAGTGCTGTTAAATCATACATTCAGCAGTTCTTCCTGAGTAGAGGCCTACTTATTTGGTGCTAATTACTGCTGACACTACATGGATGCAGTTGCTGTTGGCTGTGATAATAGTATAAACAGAGTCTGTAATTAAAAGACCATGGCTCTTCCCATACAAACATTTCTTCCTGTTTATCTCATGCAGTGACACAGATTTCAAAATCTCCTCGGTATGTCAGGGAAAATTGAAGGAACACCTCAGGTGGAAGCACAAAGTTTTTAGATGTCTTAACTTTCAGTTTACAACAGTATTTCTAACTTCTGCGTCTGGGAATTTATAGTAGTAAATAATGTATTACTTATCTTCCAAAAAATTGAGACGTATAGTTAAATTCTGTTTTTGCTATTCTTCCTTATAATGGGCTGAAAAATTGCTAATGCCACCAGTTTCAGCCAGTTAGAACATATGAGTAATATCCCACAGCCATGAGATTTTTTTTTTCCCACCAAAGAAATAAAATTCTTTATCATTTTTCTTCTAGTTTTTGAGTCTTTAAGTTTCACTCAGGTATTTCTCTGCCACCAGAAGAGCCAAAAAAACCAGCCCTTTCTTCTAGAAATCTAAGCTTTTCAGAAAACCTGGAGATCTCAGTGCAGACTACAAATAAGGCAAAACAAAGTAGGAAATGCCTGGTCTTCTGTGAAAGGGAGAGGAGAGACAGCAAGTACTTCACCTACTAATTCCAGATGACTATTAAACCATCAAGTCTTCCTTTTGATGTGAAAGAGTGCTCACCTTTTATTCTTGCTTCCAGGAGACTGAGAGATGACTGTCAAGGTTTTATTATTGCAAAGAAAAGTGACAGTATTTTTGTATTATAAAGGGACACAAATTGATCTCCGCTTATAAAGGGAGTTTATTACTCAGATATGCAGCTTCTATCCTTGGACTGGGGAAAATCATGTAAAAAGTTGCAGGAATGTACTTGGTTCTCAGTGGGGGGAAAAGGTGACAGTGCTCTGAGAGCCTTTCCTGCTCGCAGTCTGTTAGGTTGGAGGTTTATTATTATTCTGAGAGCCAGGGAATGTGGACATCTGTCAGCTTGCTTCCCTCACATGTGCAGCAACTGTGTGTGGTCCTCTAAATGAAACTATTAGCTGTGCAGTTCTGTATTCATGTACCAATTCTGAGCAGGCTGAACTTATGCCAAATAGAAAGTATTTTGTTATGGGTGGGTAAATGGTGATATATAAATACTATAAGAAAATAAATAACTCCTTTAAAATAACTTTTTTTTTCTTAACTTCCTCTCCAAATTTTAAATCTGTTCTTTTAAAATGAAAATATACACTAAATGAACAGGTCTATTTTTAAAATGTAAGCTTGCTTTACAGCAGCATGCCTCACTGGAGGATGAGCTGCTGTGGGAGGTCAGGGAAGTCAAAGAAGAGGAAAAGTAGCCACTGACATCAGAAATGGGGTGATCACAAGACGCAGTGGGTTTAATGCATAAAATCTACATTACTAAGAACATCACATTAATACAGACTACTGGGAATCAATGTTTACATGCAAAAATTGCTACACAACTAAGGATAGGCTACTATACTCATTAGTAAGTATCCTGTGATTGCAGAGGTGTTTATGGAACACTTGTTGGGAGGTTGTCAGCTAATGCACAACAAGCACAAATATGCTTCATAACCCTAAATTAAGAGATTTGCTTTGTTTACTGGTTTAATTAACATCCAAAACACAGCAACTGTAAACACACATATTTTACAGCATAAATCTTGCAGCACCACTATCATCATGCAACGCCATCACAATAACAACGTCCAAGCTGTAAACGCCTTTTGGGGGTCGTAACACATAGTGTGAAGCATTTTCTAATGAGGGATAGAAACACACACTCATCCGACTTCCTGTTCCTGCCAAGATAACCTAGCTATGCTACTTCACATGCTCTGCCACTTTTTTTTTTTGTTGCTAGATATGTAACAGTGTCATCTACCATGCTGTACAAGTAATGTATGTTAGTTAAATGGATTTTTCTTTTTCAATTATCTAGCAACATTTTGTCAATTACCTAGCAGCTCACATTGGCAAGACTTGTCATAAACTTCATAGATCTGTCAGATTCCTATAATGATGGAACATATGTTAAGAAGACCCCTTAAAAAAAAAAAAAAAAAAAAATCAACCGTGTAGCCTAGATCAAAAGATATTTAATGCATGTACAATGAAAGGAATCTAGTGATTTTTTGAATTCAGTGGTCACAATGTCACTCTCTCTTTCAAGTTGTTGCAAGTAGTTCCTCCACTTTTCAAGCTAAAAGGCCACCTTCTCTCCTATTAGCTTTTGTTTTAACACAGTCCTTTTATTTCCCCAGCAGAACAAATCTTTTCCCATGAGCCAACTGCCAAGTGAAATTTTCTTTAACTACCTATCTCTAAAATATACCCAAAGCCTTGATATTATCCTCAAGAAACATCTGACAATTTGGAGATTTTTTTTCAGATTTTACAAGACACACTATACATGTTATAAAATCTTCTAGTTAGCCTGTAAAGAAATAACTTTTGAACACCAATGTACTAAACAGATATACTATTAACTTGGTATAGGCAGCCTTACAGAGTTTTGGAGGATGTTTTAAACAGATAATATGCCATTAAACATACTCTCCCCTCCCCCGCGCTGTTTGACGTTGGCTGAGTCAAATTAATGTAAAAGTGAACTTGATTAAGACCCGGAATCTCTAATCATTCAAACAAGCAATTTCCATCTCACCCACAAAACCTCTGCTCCACAAAAACAAATGAAACCTTACCTTGATAAATATAGACAACGCACTTTTGATTTGTGTCTTTTCTGGTACTGCCAACAAATTGCCATGAATTTTCCAAGATATGAGTATTTCATAATTCAACATAGAATACAAGATGCAACATGTTAAAACAATTTAGCAGAGCAGACAATATTTCATAAAGGTGCACTCATGTGAGTAGGAAGTGATTAAAGAATTATCACTAGACCAAGGCAGGTATGTACCTGACGTCAAACTTTCATGCTTAGAATATGTCTGATGTAGTACGAACATATCTGAAGAAAGAAGGACCAGTAACACCCTGTGTATCACACAGACCTGTCAGCTGGCCTCAGCAGCTGAGAGCAGAGGGCCAGTAAAAGCTGTTTAAGACTCCTTTCCCAGGGAGTTTTAGTGGGGCCAGAGAGACATGCCCAAGAGACAAGGCCTTGTCAGTCATTTATCTGCATTCTCTTTACTCCATAAAAAGAGTTCACAGTATGAGGGGAATAAAGTGCTAGAAATAACTGCAGTTCTTTCTAGCTGGGATAACATATTTGGGATTTTTATATGCTGTACCACAATTCTTTGTTAAGTTATTTTTACTAAAATGACTTTTTCATATATACAAGAATCATAACTCTCAGACAATCCTGTAGCAAAACAATGAAATGCTTTGGTAAGGGTCACAATCGACCAGAGTAATCAGAAGATTGCCTTAATTTCAAACACTGTAAATACATATCTGTAAAAATTATTATCACAGCAAGCAATATTAGATTTGATGTTCTGTGATCTTTCCTTCAAGAAGAAAGGAATTATTTCATACAGGTCTGATCAAAGTGACCTCTTCATTCTTTATACTCAATTAATTCTTTTGATACAATATAAGCAGAAAATTCATACACTTGAAAACCCCAACTGAACTAAGTAATTTTATTTTTCAATATATATATTCCAGGTACATATCAGGATTTCTACCCTTTCCAGTTGGCTTCTGTAACCTAGAAATTTTCTCCTTTACTTTTTCTGTTAATATTAGGTTGACTCTTACTTTAAAATACAAGTTAAATTTTAAGTTACAAATTACTACCAAGTAATATAGTAGTATGCTGTTGTATCTTACTAGTATTTACACCCAGATACAGCTTAGGTACTCATCAGGCAAAGTTTTACAAATTTGGACACATATGTCCAAGCAGAGACCAGTGATTAGCGGTGTTCCTCAGGGATCAGCACCGGCTCTGATGCTTTTTAACATCTTTGTCGGTGACATGGACAGTGGAATAGAGTGCGCCCTCAGCAAGTTTGCAGATGACTCCAAGCTGTGTGGTGTGGTCAACACACTGGAGGGAAGGGATGCCATCCAGAGGAACCCTGACAGGCTTGAGAGGTGAGCCCACACCAACCTCATGAAGTTCAACAAGGCCAAGTGTAAGGTCCAGCACACGGGTTGGGGCAATCCCAAGCACAAATACAGGCTAGGCAAAGTATGGATTGAGAGCAGTCCTGAGGAGAAAGACTTGGGGGTGCTGGTTGATTAAACGCTCCACATGAGCAAAGGGAGGGGATTCTCTCCCCCTTCTCCACTCTTGTGAGACCCCACCTGGAGTGCTGCATCCAACTCTTGAGTCTCCAAGACATGGACCTGTTGGAGTGGCTCAAGAGGAGGGCCACAAAGATGACCAGAGGGCTGAAACACCTCTCCTACGAGGACAGGCTGAGAAAGTTTGGGTTGCTCAGCCTGGAGAAGAGAAGGCTCCAGGGAGACCTTATTGCAGCCTTCCAGTATTTGAAGGGGGCCTACAAGAAAGCTGGGGAGTGACTTTTTACCGTGGCTTGCAGTGATAGGATGAAGGGTAATGGCTTTACACTGGAACAGGGTAGATTTAGATCAGAAATTAGGAAGAAGCTCTTCACTATGAAAGCAGTGAGACACTGGCACCGGTTGCCCAGGGAAGTTGTGGGTGCTCCATCACTGGATGTGTTCAAGATCAGGTTGGATCTGATCTACTGGGACCTGGTCTAGTGGGAGGTGTCCTTGCCCATGGCAGGGGGGTTGGAACTGTATAACATTTAAGGTCTCTTCCAACCCAAACTATTCTATAATATATAAAGAGAGTGATTACATCACAGTGACATTTGGACTAAGTCTTTGTTCCTCACTACAGAAAAAGGCCTGTAGGCTGAGAACATTTAAAAATAAATATATATCATATATATCTTCATGAATTGATATCTAAATAACTAGCCATATACATTTTGATAATTGAGCGGCAATTTTATAGCTGAAAAGCATTTCCAGTATATATAAGACTAACCATACAGATTTTCACCTGCAGAAAACGAGTTTCACAAATTGCTTCAGACAGAGATAGATTAATCAACTCCATCACCCCAAATTAATTATACAGCAATTATTTTTCTGATGTTTTAAATGTCTTCTGATTGTGTCTTACTCTGTAATTCTCAAAGTATCTACATCTTAATATGATTTCCGATACTATAACAAAAATTGCTGATTGTTTCTTACTAACATGACTTTTTAATGCTCTAAAGACTTAATCATCCATTTTGTCAGTTCTCAGGTAATGGTTCTAAACATCCCCAAACTTGCAAAGAACATTTTTAACTGAATAAATTTAAAAACTTGAGTTATTAATTTTTTTTTTCCCCATATAGACAGGAGAAAATGGCCACCTATTAGTAATTTTTAACTCTCTCTAGAATGTCATGTAAATATAAGGTCCTTTTATCTCCAGGAAGCTTATTGCCATTTCAGGTCTGCAAGCCTTTTGGAGTGCAGAGGTCCTAGACTTTCAGCTATTTCTCAGAACAAAACAAAATTGAAATTAAGAGAGACATGAAGTAGGCCAATACAGAGAAAGGGAAAGTCTTCAGAAGAAAAATTCTTGAGTATATCTACATACCAGATAAATGGAGGAGAGGCCCTCTAGAAGACACTATGGATGGGTATATTGAGGGTCTTTCCAGAAGGCAAGTCCTTAACAAAGGACTTTTATTTTAAGAAAGCAGTCGGAGCCTCTAGGATAGGACTGTTGAGTCAGCTGAGTCTATGATCCAGTGAATAAGAAAGATGAAAATAAAACAAATGACATACTAATTGCCTGAATTAGGGTCAATTATGTGCAGTATGACATTAGACTTGTTAACCTTGCATTCAAGAATCAAACCCTTAGATTTTAGCAAATGAACTTTAAATCATAAATTCTTAGATTCTTCAGAGTGTAAGTTCTAGGCAAGACCCTGAGCAACCTGATCTAATTAGATCTGCTTTGAGCAGAGAGGGTTGGCCTACATGACCTTTAGAGGTCCCTTCCAACCTACATTATCCTTTGGTTCTGTGATTCTTCAAGCAGGAAACATCCATTTGATCTGTGTTTATAAAAGCATCTAGTGTTCGAGACCTTCAGGTGTTACCACTGAACAAATAATAATCGCTAGCTGCCCATTTGTTCATACAGTTCATATAAAGTAATACCAGAAATGGTTTGGTTAGCCTCAGATTATCTATTGGGCTCTAAAAAGTCTATTTTTTCTTAAGCATATCGCATCTTTTCCTGGGCTCAATAGTATATTTGACCCACATAAAAACACCGAGTACACAGAGACCGTCTGTGATTTACTGCAAATCCATAGCAGCTGTAGTTCATATTTTAAGGAAGCTTTCTTACTGGTTGGCAGCTGAAGCCACTGAAAAAAACATAAGCAAGCCTTTCTGACATGATGAAAAGTTATTTAACTAGTAACCAGTCTTCATTATAAAATAACACACATAGAAGGCATTTACGAGTTCCATTGAGGATATGCAAACCAGAAAAAGAAATTTCAGCCCAAACCCAAAATTTCACCTTCTCTGCAGTGCTAGCAACTATTAGAAGTTATTGTAAGAGTAAAGACATGTCTGAATACTGATAAGGAGGATGACAGGACAACTTCTGAGCCTTGCACAATGGACCTTTAAAATTGTTCAATTAGCCTCTTACAGATTTCTGAAGCATGGAACACATTGCCGAGGAGACAACAAAGCCAACATAGTAGCTTTAAGCTGTGCCTTCTCAGTATCAGGGAAAGAAACACAGCCAGAAAATGTATTGCCTGCAGGAACCACCCACTGGGGCTATAGATAGGTAGCATGATTTAGTGCTATCAAAAATCACAACATATACAATAAATGGCAAAATCCGTACCTATTTGGATTTTACGAGTAAGTGTATACCTCCGCTCTACTGCTATTTTTTAATGCCCAATTTCAAGGACTTCCGATGATAATAAAAAACACTCCCACTGACATGTATGAAAGATAAGCAGTGTGTTTGTAACCCTGTTGCCTGTAAATAGTAGATCTAGAAATAGTTGGCACTAAACTTTAAATAAAATTATAGAACTCTTTCAACCTTTCTACTGTCACTGTGTAAATGCGAAAGTATTGTAAATCTTGTTGACAGTTATTGCCGTATCTATTGGCACACAGTCAGCAGCAGTTTGAAAAGTGTTGTGCAGCATAGCTAGTGCCCATTACCTGTTTCCCTATATTTTCTTACAATTTATTTTCACCCCAGCAGGCAGCAGCTCACAATGCCATTAATTTGTTGGGCAGCTCATACTTCCCAATACAACCTACTTTACAACATGCTCTTATAAACAGCCAGGTGGTTTACTGGCAATGCTTAACAGTGTTAGGAGGGAGGCTACGATTTAAAGGCAGGAGGTAAAAATGGAGCAGGTCACAGAGATGATGTGGTCCGACTGAATCTCCTCTCTTTTAATTTCATTTATCATCAGCACAAGTGCAAAAAATCACCAGATTCAGACTTGTTCTCTGCAAATATGTGATTGAAACAATACTACTACCAAGCAGTGTTTTTTGTTGGTGTAGTAGGTACGTGCTTTTGCTACACAGTATTCTGCTAATAGCATATTTACTAGGAGATCATGGGTCCTTACATGAAGAAAATAAATGGAAAAAGAAGAAGAAAAAAAAAATCTTTAAATTGACCATAAGAGTAAGTATGAAAAAAAGCTCTAGCTCCTTCCTTGAAGAGTAATTAGGCACTGGTAAGATACTTCCATGATTCCAATATATATTTATAGCTACACATATCTGAAAGCTTGGGTAACACAAGTCTTCGCGGAGTGAGAAAAAAGCCCCAAAACAACAGAAGAAAAGCAGCTTTTTAACTACAACAGACGGAACCTGACATTTATGCTTTAATATATGCTTCTTTCTCTGCATGTTGCCTTCTGTTTCATACACAAACACTAATTTTCTCCTGTAAATTCCATATCTACCCCTAGTGAGTAACTCACGTGCATATACACCCAACCTGTGGTCTTGCTGGGTTCTTTACACCACCAATATTTTTAGAATATTCTACTTTTTTATTGATAATAATAATGTGTACATTAACTGAAGCTGTCTCTCCTGTTGCTACTCAAAATTAAATTGCTGTCTATCTGACACCTTCTGCAAAC
Organism: Coracias cyanogaster; assembly: GCA_033124195.1. NCBI lineage: Eukaryota > Metazoa > Chordata > Aves > Coraciiformes > Coraciidae > Coracias > Coracias cyanogaster. The sequence goes on from JAVSBS010002899.1 coordinate 60,955, forward strand.
ACTCAAGGAACTTCAAATTTTCTAGTAACAAGTAATAGAAAACTAGAATGGATCAGAAGATATGATTATGTGTTATAGCAGCCAGAAATGATCTGCTAGGCTATTCTGTTTTTATTTCTGTGTCTTTAATCTAAAGATTCAGGCACCTAGGGCAGTGTTAGATGAGCAAACAATCTGAGTAACACACTATAGGACGTTCCTAGAGAGTATTTGTCTACTATTAAACAAATTAAATATTGCAGAATGGTTATTGCAGATTTTTGTACAAAGGTCACAATATAAAAACATAAGTTTGGCATCACAAATATTACCGTAAATCTAAACCACATATGCACATATCAAATGACCTTTAGGATTCTGTGGGGGAGGGGGAGATGGCAACTACTCACAACATTCACATGTAAAGAGAGACTTAAAGGGTTAAAACTGTCTCAGTCTTAAATTCATCCAACCTTTCTACTTCATTTTTATCATTCTCCATGTGCTTGCAATGTTTTCTAATAACAGGCCAATTCCTTAACTCACATAGGAATCTAAATTACAATAATCACATGCATTCGTTTCCTCAAGAAAGGAAACACCTGTTGTAGTTAGTTAATTGCTGACTTTTTGTAAGCTTTCGGAAGAAAAGTAACATCTACAAATAATTTATATCTGAAAAACTTCAGAAGCTGAAGCATGAATTATAAAAGTGGTATGAAACTCCAAAACTATGTTGAGACAGTAACAGATGTTTTCACTTTGTTAGTTAAAGAAAATCTCTGTCTCAAAGTACCATAATAGGATATGGTTATTTTATAACTAAGATGGGGCTACTTTCTATTCTCAGATGGGTTTGACACTTCTGCAACAATTGTCACTTATGCCATACAGCAGTAGGAAATAAAAATTAAGTCTTATATATTAAGAATGTCTGCTTCTGTTAAAAAAAAAAAGTATGTGTGCATAAATCAATATACAATATAGAAGATATATCCAACAAAGAATATTTTTATCTTATTTACTTGTTTGTTACGGAATTCTTGCTGAAGTAGAAGGAGAGGCACACATTTAAGTGATTACAAAACCCAAAACGTCAATTGAACATATCTGGTTTAAAATATACATACACACTCTCACATTTTTTTCTTCTGAAACCTGTTATTTTTTTCTCATCCACATTTCAATACATAGAAAACGTGAAATTCTGCCCTAAGCTATAGCATTTTATTATTCATATATACAAATCCGATAATTTCAGTGGAATATACCCCAAAAAGGAGTTACAACCTGTGTTAATGCTCTTGTACAAATATCTACATTTGAGGCATGGCACTGTAAATTTTAAATAACAACTACTCATCTGCTATATTGGCAAACTCTTGAGTTCTAGATTGACCACACAATGCTGTTGCCGCTGTGCTGGATGAGCTGATGAAACACAGTAGGAAAGCTAGAGCAAAGACCAATATGGAGGACAGACAGAAAGAAAGAGTTCAGGAAAGTAAAATTTTAGCTCCTCCTGTCATGTACAAAAGTGCTAATTATTAGAGAGCTTTATATACTGCCAGATTTATTTTCAAGTGAAATAGATAAATACCAGCAAAGTTGTACCATTCAGTACTAGAGATGGATGGGAAGGGGAAAAAAAACCAAACAAAAAAACCCGGGTAAACAGGTTAGTTTTGCTAAGTGAAAAATGGTACTTGCTACTAATTCTGCAGAGTAGGGAAAAAAAATTCAGAATCTTTGGCTACTCCATTCACATCCTTTATCATTTAGCACATCTTAACTAATGGCTGTCATACAGGTAAGTATGCATTCACCTTGGTTAATAAGGTGCAAGAGCCATGAAGGGCTTCCAGCAAAACAGAGTTAAGCACTGGGAGTACTGTGGAACAAGTCATCTGAGCCTTCTGCAGACACCTGTGCTGATCTATGCCACAGGACCTGCACAAAGTCTACATAAGACCATGTACCTTGTTCCAGGTCAGACTCACTCAGGCCAAATTTACCTTGAACCCTGCAGAGGAGCTTGAGGTGCGCTATGGAATTGGCTGAATAGAAGCTGAGCCACATCAGCAAGGTGATTTTTCCACGATTTAGCAGCCAAAGAGACTCACAGCAGAATACTGCATTAATGCTGCTGGCACAGAACTTGGTTTGATTATTTCCATGCTACATTGTAGGTGTACCCTAAAACAATACTTCTCGCTTGCTACTTAACATGCCATCCCTCCTACCCTCACCTTGTTCTCTGTACAAACCAATTTACTGAGGCTTTTTTTTTATACGATAGATAATTTCACCTGCTGCATTTAATGTCATAGGAGTTATACGTGTAAATCCCTGTACTTAGAGATAAGATAGTCCTTTATGCCATTTTAATCTATCTTTGTCATGGGTATGTTACTTAATAGCTCTGTCTTCCTATAGAAAATGAGCAACTTAAGGGAAATGAAACTTTTCAAAGATACATTTTCCTTCTGGCAGTCTGTGAAATACGCCGTAATTATCCTCTTTCAATGAATAATGTTTGAAAGAAAATGAACATTCTGTGCACCAAAAGGTATAATACAATGACAATCTCAACTGCCTTGTAAATAAAAGGAAATTGTTTTTCTACTATGATGTATATTGCACAGAAACATATATAAATGCTTTATAAATATAAACCCAAATCAGACTATCAAGCCATTTTTCAAGATCCTACTACTTCCTAATAACAGTAAAATCAGTATTTCACAGCAACAAGGAATTGTATTTATATTTCTAAAAGATTCAAACTGTGTTATGAATTGTAGACTCCATCCTCCAGGCTAATGGGCCTACTTGTATGAGTAAGACTCTTGCTGAACACAACATAGCATGTCTTGAGTAATAAAGGTATCTAGAGGAAAAGGATGCACCCTGAAGATTTGCTGTGAGGGGAACAAAATAGGGGGAAAGGATTTTTTAATAGCATAATCAAATCATGACTGTCCAGCACACATTCTCTTACCAGTAAAAATGTGCTGTTTTTAACAGCTTTGTAAAATGAACATTTGCCTTTCAGATCTTACGAATTAATTTAACTAAGTGGCTAGGATAGAGTGCCATTCACCCCTGTCATTCCAGTGAATGTGAACATGCAGTAAAAATAAGGAACCAAAGCCACACAATCTTCAGTAGCTAATATAGGACAAAGGCATTTGAATATCAATCTATCCCTCATAAATTCATCCAAAATATAGGTTCTGAGTTAGGAATAGCACCAGTGCCATCACTTTGTCACACTGAGTACCCCTACACCATGCCTAAACTCACAACTCATTGCTTAAAGTCAAACAAAAGAAGCAGGAATTTGTTAATATGGAAGAACTGGGACATAGATTTCTTCCTTCCTTTCACCCTCCTGAAATCACTGCCTCCAACAAAGATACTGCTGATTAGTGGTAACACACCACAGTATGAACCACAGCGCTCCACAACTTCTAGAGGAATGACCAAAAACTGGGAATTACTATATCAGTAGAAGTAACTTCTCAGTTGCATCCCGCCTTAAGCAGATCCTGGATTTGCAGGAAAAGGTGCTTCCACAGGAACAAATTGGCAAGGGTTCCTTGCCCTTGTTGAATTTGCAACTTCATCAAAGCCAGAGGTTAATACCTCACACACTGATGAGCCACGCTATGCAACTGCCTTTGGTGAGACAGCAGCTTTCACTGCCTACTGATTTCTTGCTTGAGACGTGGAGCAAAATGCCCGGCACAGTGGCCAATGACTGCTGTTCAGCAGATAGCAGAGGCAATGCACAACAGCTGAGTGCTGAAACGACAAATGAAATGACATCTTCAGCACAGCATGAAAATTTTAAAAGGTGACAAAGTAAGGCAGTCCAAACTAAAGATGGGGCAGTATATAGTGCCACTGGATCCAACCTTATTTCCCAACACTGCCTATACTATAACCCCCGAAACAGGTCTCCCCAACACGTGGAAGCTATACTCCAAGCAGGGCTTGCACACACTGGAAAGACAGATCTTTTGCCATAGTCCTTTCTGCTCTTCTGCTCGGTAGATTAGCGACTACAATGTTCATGAAAGGCATGGGACACATCAGCACCAGATCTATAGGAGCGATCTCAGCTCAGCTAAGTAAGGCTTATCTAGCAGAGCAGTACCTCGTTCCCATCCCTGCTCCAGGGACTGTTCATGTATTTAATGAGCTGTTGCCACAAGCAGCACATACTGAAATTCATCTCACGCCCTAGTCAGGTGGAAGTGAGGTATCTAACCTGGCCTATTACTTAGGCTCCACTTAGATGAAATAGAGAGAGGATAACCTCCAGCAAGCATTTTATTCTGCCTACCTTAGACTTTTATTTGAGCACAGGATAAATACATTTCTTGAGATGACTCTATCTACTGGCTATAGGGTTGATTTTTAGACACTGAAGTTAATGTCATCCTAACTGTAACAGGCCTTACAAGGATTTCATTTACTGTAAACACCACACACTCGTATCTGTACCAAGAAATTCCACACAAACGTGAAGTTTAGGCTAAAACTTCAATTTATGCATTAAGATGATCATAATAGCTATGGCGCATGCTTGTACAGGAAAAAAAATACTGTTTGAATAAATTTAGGATTTTTTTTCTAATGTTTAACCTTTGAAGAAGTATCAGGATTAGAAGGGTTAACTTTGCTATTTATTTAGGGGATTTCGCTGCCTTGCTAGAATCATTCAAGGACAGAAAATGCCAAAGCCCATAAAATACGCTTCTATTTTCACAGCTATTAAGCAAAATTTCACAAAGAAATTAAAATCTCATACAAGGATAATTTTGTGTTATTTTCCAAGAAAAGAAATTGAGGTATGTAACTAAAAGGAGTGGATCTGTGAGTGAAACAGTCAAAGCATTTTAGATTCATGTAACACTATATCATATGTACGTTTCCTATATCTACACCCTAAAAATAAGTTCCACATGAGTTTTATAGTAGTCTACATTGAAATAATAATGCACTTTTCTGAACTTCATACGTTTAATTCACCATCACTGATTAGTCCTATTTAAACAGGCAGACAAGAACACATATGAAGCCTCCTTCCTTTTACCCTTTTTTTGGGAATTGAGAGATACGATCTGCGAGAACCTTGTTAAACTTAACTTATTTTACTGCTTTTTAAGGAAACTTGGTTTCTTATTTTTTCTGATCTGTGTATTAGACAAGTTGCAGGTCTTAATGAGTGGCTTTCATTGGGAAAAGAACACCAGTGTTAGATTTTTTCACACTTCATACTTCACCCTTACCATTACAGACAAAAGATCTTTTTCCTTAAATGCAAAAAGACTTGAACAGAAGGCAGTGTCTTTGCTTATCTAACAGTTTTATAGTCAGAATTTGGCTGAGAAAGCTGTCTTTCTTTTTACTTTTTCTAAGAAATGCATCAACAGATTTTCTATCACTGTGTTTGGTGCTTCCACTTTTCTCAGGTTCACTGTTCTTTTCCTGTTACTTTTCACAGAAACATCAGCATTTACATATATTACCCAGGAGGGTACTTCCAACATATATACCCTGCTTGTATCTTTGTTTTTGATATAGACATATACCTCAGTTTGTGTAGGCAGCTCCTGAGAAAGCTTGCAAACCATTTATGGTCCTTTCTCAAATGCAAGAAGGTGTTTATACATCCCTGTTATCTACTCTAGTGGGTCTGAACCTAGCTCAGAACAGTGTGTAATTATTATTTTCTTTGATGCTTAACTGATTTAGTCACTGGTTTTTATTAGTTAAACATATTTCTGCTTCTTTGAATTCTGAGTACCAAATGTATTATCCGAAGTTCTTAAACAGACACTGAGATCAACTTGAGTTAATTTACCTTTTTCTTTCTTTCTCTAAAGTAACAAAAATAACATACCACGGTGATTACTAAAATTGGTAGAACCTGACTATATTACTACCATTGGCTTTCATCAAACTATATATGTTTGTGCACAAAAATACCTAGTTCAGACTGTTGAGACAGCAATTAAATGATTTTACTTGGATACTCTGTTTCTCTACATTGTTTCTCTGAGTATCTTCACATAGACCAGCAATGGAATAGCTATAACCAGTCATTTTTTTCCTCTGGTAAAAAAAACCCCAAAAAACAAAACAAAACAAAAACAAAAAAAAACCCCAACAACAAAGGGAGTAGGCTTACAGGAATATACCTTCCCTGAATTGTACAGACATATAAGAAAGAAAAAAGATCTGGCAGATCTTTGACCCTTTTTCCTGTGTGATGATCATGTTGCATGTACGTGGCTCATGTTAGGTGATACACAGAAGATCAGAGGGAGGAGAGCAGCAGGACCTCACAGAGGTTTCCTCTGTGGAAGTTTGCAAACTGGGGCTGTTAAAGAGAAGCAATGCAACATGCTCAGGGGCAGCAAACTACCCAGAGTGAGGAGATAGCTTTCACTAGTACATTCACTAGTATCCCACTTAATGGCTCAGACTTTGAATACTAAACTTCATTTAATGTATTGATGTTTTCATGCTCAAGACTGCTCAAAGTGGAATGCAATAAACATGGACAACTCAGAAATCCAAGAAGTGTACTCCTGTTAAGCATTAAAATGCTGCTGTAGATGCAGCCAATAATGCTATCAGTATACTCTGTTATGTGATAGAGATGCTCTAGCTTATGATACTGAGAAGTTAATCTCTGCCTGAAATTGCCTTTTGGTTGAAGCTACTTCCATCCACAGTGCATACAATGTGATGAGAAACTAATTAATGAGTCTAGTTTTTTCTGAAGTAAGGTAATTAATGTCTGCATTATGAACACTTCAACAGATAATGTAGGATATTCTGTTCAGTCTCTAATATTATTATTTTCTCTTGCCCAGGAAAATTAAAATGGACTGTAGCAATGGCCACCTAAAACACCAAAAATAGTCGGTAGTTTGAAATAACTGATTTGCATGTATCACATACATAACTTCAATAATTAAAGAGGTTGTAACATCTTGTTTCACTACAATCAAAAGGGTGAAGTGTCCTGTCTCCCTAAGTTCAGAAGCAACACAAATAGCAAAATTTGGGCAAGTTCATTACCCAATAGCCTGCCTCCCTCTCTTGAACATCAGGACATAATACAGAAATTGTAGCGCATGCAGAAGCTTTCCAGCTGATAAGACTTCAGCTGACAGAGTGCATTGGTAAGTTACTTTGACATACTGAAAATAGATGTCAAACTGCTAGAACACACAAAGTTTGCAACATTCAAGCCACAGAAAATTACTTTATTCCTAAACTTCTGTCATCCAGATAAATTAGCTGAATTAAAGCTAAAACACATATTAACTAAAATATAACTAGTCACTTTAAAATTACTGCTGATAAAATGCAAAAAATAAGATATCTAAAACTAGTAAAAGGATCACAGTAACATCAGACAGTCCTGATCTTTATTCAGTCTGAATAAGGAAGAGATGCAGGAAGATACTCTGAAGCAAGATACTCTTTTCCAAAGGACAGAAAGAGAAAACCCAAAACATTTTCAAAGTCTGCTTTGTTCATCCCTTGGTGTGAATAGAACAATGTTTTATAATCGCTAGAAACTGTGATACGCAGTGATGTGCTACAATGCATGGTATTCAGATTCTACAAAGTATAGAGATTGCTAGTTACTGTCGGTTTTGTCAAGGGTTATCATTAATAATAAAATTTATGGAGCAAATGCATCTGATCAGCAGGAAAGTATATGAGCCCTGAAATGATGGATCACACCCATCCAGGCAAGCTACAGCACATGCATTCAAGGATTGCATACAGCTTCACAGTATAGTAACACAAAATGTATAGACAGCTTGCTGTTGTTACTCTGAAGTAATTTCCCCACAGTCTCTGTACAAAGTTTGTTAGAAACAGGGCATGATTATCCCCAAGTTTTATGCACACTGACGTTAAGAAGCTCTTTAAATGCTCAGAAAGCATTTTCTGACTCCAAAAACTCCAGGTACTTCTAGGCTGAGTATCATAGTAGCAAACAGTGCCACATGGTATGCTTAGACTGCTTAAAAGGTAACATCTGAGGTAAATTTGCAAGTATATAGATTGCAATTGTCAGCACATCTTTGTTTATGCCTTTGCTCCAGTGCTTCCCATCAGAAAAGCTAAGCGTGTAAGAAAAGAAATAGCTAAGAACTGTCTATCTTTTTTCTTGACAAAAGGCAGTACAAGGGCAATTATACAACTGAGTTGATTGTATGGAGCCAGATGGCCTATATTAATCCGTAATCTTACCTTGGCACACAAACTTCAATTCCTTGGCATCTGTGACAGTGGTTCTTTTATCTGACCTCTTCTTTTCTGTCCGACGGTGGCTACGTCTTTTCTTTGTCTCTCCCCAAAGATTTGATCCACCATGCATGCTTGGGATGTTCAGAATGGCAATTCCTTCCAGAGAAATATTGATTAAGTCTAGCTGAATTCCATCACACTGATTACCAAGGAGAAAAAAGGAAAGAAAAACAAGAGAGAGAGAGAGAAAGTGGCAGAAGAGAAAGAAAAATCAGAATGTTCTACCTATCAGATATTCTTATTCAATAATTCATCTTTCTTAACACTGTAATGGTTTATTCAACGTTTACACTTAGGATATATACTTATATTGTGAAAGAAGATATGAAATAAGAACAGATCCTCATTCAGAAGGCAAAACATGATTGCTATTCAGCTCTTCATTGCTTAAGTGTGGGACAGTTTGGTAGAGTCTGGTCATTATCTAACACCTATTCATTGACCCAAGTGCAATGTATTTGCAGTCTCACCTCAGCTATTAGCAGAAAAACATTAATACTACAAAAATTTCTATAGCAGTAACTGGAGGCTTTTTTGTTGCTGGTTCCAGCTAAATTGTCTGTCTTAAGATTTTGCAATGATACTTATTGTAACACCTGAGTCCCTTCCACATAAAACTGAATATAAAAGTCCCTGCATACAGAACATACATAGGTTCATGGAAAAGGGTCTAAGCAGGCCCTGAGAGCACAGAACACCACAATCAATTCAACGCAAAGGCATAACTGGCACATGTTGTAGGGCTATGCCTGACATATGACTCTTACTTGGAGGTAAGTTGAGTAAAACTGCCTACAGCAAAATGCTGATGCAGCTAAAGCCTTTCTTATCCCAGAATCTCCATCAAGCAGTTCTCTGAATATGCATCAATGTCAATGGAAAACATAGGATATGGAACCAAAGCAGTACTCTAAAAACCTTCCAAGGCTAACTGGACACCCAGAAGAAATCTTACTCTGTGGGATAGTCCCTTCAGTGATGGAGTAATTAGGGCATCTTGTGTCATTAGTGTGTGTTTCTCCTGCATCCTATAGCAAAACTGGACCCGAAGGCATTTTATATCTTATAAAGGAACCATAATTTTCACTTCAGGAGAATGGTTCAGGGCCCTTATCAGCCTGTTCAGCAACAAACCCACATCTTCTCAGATGGCAGAAGCCTACAACATTTGCAAACACCGTTCACCTGACACACTGGATGAGATGCACCTGGCTTGACAGGACACATCTAGCCTTCACTGACTATAATTTACTCAGGCTAAGTCCTACTCCCTACTCACACTGTTTTAGGATCAGGGGAAGCTCCTAACCCATATAAAACATAGCAAAATACTGAAGGACCTCGAGAGAAGAAAAAAAAGATTCAGCTTCCGAGTGCTACAGTTGAACCTGCAGGTGGAGGGCAAAGCACTCAGTTCTACTTATTAATTTACTGAAATGGCCAAAATCCAAGGATTTATAAACTTGTACCTTGGCTAGAGGTACATTAGCTTCATGTCTCACAATCTAGATAGAGTATATAGATATCCTGACAAATCACAAGCCCATTACAGTGTATAGCGGCATATTTCTACATTAGATCCTACTTCTGCAATGTTTGGCAAGCCAGTGAGGGGTCTAGACATACATTTAAAACTGATTAAAGATTTTATTTTGTAATTCCAATACACAATACTCAGGAAGAAAACTGGAAAATAATTAACCACGCTTCAGTCCACTGACATCTTGCAGCTTGCTGCTCTGTGGGTCACTGGCATTGTTTCCTCTCTGCCTAAGCCTTTATCACAGCTTTGAAGAAAAAAGGCAACATACAACTCAAAAATAAGTGCACATAATTATTTGTTTACCCTAAAACTTTCTGAGATCACAAAACAGAACCATATTATAACACATTCTCTGATCTTAATTCTTCTAAATAGAGTGTAAATCTGGAGAGAAGGCAATTTCAACATTAAGATTTCCATTTAATATTTGCTCTTAAAGAATTAGATTTTAAATCTGTGGATTATATTCATATAGGGAAACCTTTAAAGTCAAAAGACATATCTGGAAGTGAGTTGGCAGTTGGGCCAACTACTGTGATTGAAAGTGTAACTTTTTAATCACACTTTTCCTACAAGAAAGAAGACATGGCTCTTCACTGTTATTTTGGAAGCAAATTTGTGATTTTCCCCTATATTTTTAATGTATTAAATATTAAGATTATTTATTTTACTAAAAATTCTGCTCATGTGTATGCTCACTTACTGCTATACATTCTAGATAAACAGATATTAATTTCATAATTAAAAGTAATCTTGTGTAAATACCCTGCAGGCCTCAATGAATCAAACACATACTGTGTGTCAGGCCTCCCACTGTCTTCAAGTGGAATGTACTGGCTGGATAATTAGATAGTACATATTTTTTAACCTTATTTGCATGCATATTATATCTTTTGCACACTGACAAGCAGCAGTAACAACAAAAGTCAGATTACCACAGGGAATTCCCACAAAGAAGTCTTCATTTCTTATAATTTGCAGCCTAAATTAAAATAATTTGATCTTTGACAAGGATGAAATGTCAAGCAGAAGGGGGTCCTCTACAAGCCACGGCCTGTGGCTTCTGAAATCTTCCTAATTTATGTCAGTCACTTCTTAATACATATTTAAGTATTACACGAGAAAGATGATAAATATGCAATCTGACACCTTTGGTATTTCCCTGCTGTTAATTTATAAAGGTCTGGCGTCCCCCAAACTGACTGGAATTATTTAAATAAAAGAAGAATCGTGAAATAGGATGGTGCAGGGTCTGGCTTCCATTTTCACTCAATATTGAACACAGCAGGTAGTACACTAAGACAATTATTTGACTAGGCCTCAGAATCCCAGAGTGACAAGGAACTTTCTGAATCAGTAAAGGAGGATTTCTTTTGTTCATACAGACAAGAAGTTTGCGCTACAGGTAGCTCTGCGTAGTCCTAACACATTCATATGGTACAACAACAAAACACAGATGTATTCTGCTCCTTTTTTTAAAGAAAATCAAATAATGCAACGATGCTGCTAAAAATAAAAGCATGCTTTTAAAATGTGGAGCGTGCCTACACAGATTATAAATAAACACCAGTGCTTCTTGTTCTTTTTGCCCTCTTTCCTGGCCTCAGTCCCTTTTTGGGCATTATCTTTTACACTTCTTTCATTATATCAAATATTTTCAGATCATCTCTAAATTGAGAACATACATATCCATGCCTGAAAACTGCTGAGATTAAGGCTTTGCTGTGTAACCAAGTGCAATATTATTCAAGACTACATGATCATTTAAACTTCTTTCCCTGTCCCACCCGCCCCCCCCCCCCATTAATACCAGGTGGTGTAGGAGGCTTCCTTTGGTCCTACAATACCTTGACAGCATTGCAGGTATGGACCATGCCATCCCCACTTACATTGCATCTATGCCTTCACTAAATACCCTTCAGACACCTTTCTTTTTTTCTGAAGTGGAAATACAGTGTAAGTGCTCTAAATTGTAAAATCTTAAGCCTCATTTACTGACATATTATTATTAAAAATAAATCCTTACTTTTGCCCTGTTTTTTTTTTCTTTTTCTTTTTTTTTTTTTTCCCCTTTAGAACTTATGTTTCTCTCCTCCACTTCTTGAATTCCAGTTCAGAAATAAAAACACATCTTACTCTGGATAACAGAAGAATTTAGTGTCCAAACTTTGTTCTGCATCTTACATAGCAGAAAATATACAGAACATGAGACATGAATGTATGAAAGCCAAGCTTAATTAGGTTAGAAATCAAATATAGGGTTGAACAAATATTTGCCCACAAAATGTTTGATCACTGTCTCCCAGCTCAGAGATACAGGTCCTTAATCTTTATGGGCTTTGTTAATTCAAAATTGGGCTGTAGATGCATTCTTCATGCATTTTATGTGGAGTGAAATGTGGTATCATACATCAAGCTCTCATTTACAGCAACATTCCCAAGCAAGGGACAGCAGGTTAAAAATCGGATGAAAACAGTGCTACTCCCAAGTGTCTGTAATGTTCAAACAAGGAACATTAGATACAAGCATACTAGAAAGCATTGTTCATTTAAATGTAATTTACTAATTGTAAATAAATCTGCAAATAACTACCTCCGAACACTTCTTGTGAAAACACTTTGGAAACTATTTCCCCTATACTTTTGGTTCCTAACTGAAGGACTCATGATAATGACCAGGATAGATGAAGTGAATATTAAAAAACATGTCTCATATACTGACAGTGTCATACTTTATTAGAAATACTAGTCTTACTGATATGAATTGTAATAATTATACAACTGGTATCAGCAGCAATGATGGTTACAACTAGATGGTTTATGATCATATCTTAATATATATCAGGCTATGTAAGGTTTTTTGCAAGATTTTCTTGGGCAAGCCTGCTCTTCAATTTGTATTTAATCAAAAGGTACATTTAATTTGCAGTATATTCAAATCAAATCAGCTCAGGTAAGCATTTCTTCCAGTAACTAATCAAACATTTTTCAGGCTACAGGTACTTAAATCCATATGCGTGAAGCGCTGTCTTGGGAAGCAATGGGGTTTCTGTTTTTTTCCAGGGTTTTCGTTCGTCTAGTTGGGGTTTTTAAAAGTATTTTTTAAATCTAGCATATGTGGAGCATGTTTCCACTTCAAAAATGAAACATACACCATAACAGCCAAGGCTGGCATCGCAGGTTTACAGTTTCAGTTTCAGTGTTCTATGCTACTGTTCTACTACAAGATCCATGGTCCCTTCAGATAATTTCAGACTTCGCCTTTCACAAGGTTTTGACTAGACTCACAGGTCTCACCAAATGTCTCTGAGTGCCTCATGCTACTATAAAAATACTCCATTGACATATGCATTTTCCCATTACTATTGGGAAGGAAAAGCACCATAATGCTCTTGAAAAATGATTTCATTATTTAACTTAAATTCTCAGGTTTGTACCTTCACTCATTTCACATTTTTCATTTACGTATAAATAAGTATCAACCCCCCAAACAGTTTATGTAACGTAGCCACTTATTGTATCAGCCATTAAAAGTATCAGCGGCACATTATTTTAAATTCCTATTTTGTCTGTAAGTATCCTGTGTCTTTTCAGTTAATGTTCAATGTGTAATGGAAAGATGATCCCTTGTGAAGAGAGAAAAGCTAGTTAACGAAGGGGAATGATTCCAAAAAATATATATTCTTTAACCTTTATTCAGGAAAGTAAGTACAATTTTAGAGAACTGAGTTTTAAAGGTTATAAAAACTTGGGACCTAGAAATAATAAGATTTTTTTTTAATTTTAATCCTGCAGCAGCTCTCACTCCCTCCGACAGTCTTTCATTGTTCCTTCTGACCTAGCCACACTCTCTATTGATTTCTAATGTTATATTTCACCTCTTGACCTTGTCTACTGTATTAAGACTTCACTAATCATCAAACTGAACTTTGTTCCAGTGTGCAGGGCTACACTACAAATAGACACGATAAAAATAATATTTTGGAATATTGGGTCGAAAGGATGTGTACCACTTTGCCTGTTGGATTCAGGCACTCTGCACCCTTGCTCCCTGCATTTCAGCCAAACTAGTGACATTTCAAGGATAAAGGTAAGGGTTTCTTACTTCTATTTCTACAGATTCATGCAGCTTCTTACAGGTGGCTGAGAAAGTTTCCGAAGTGCCAAATTCAAAATACCAAAATTTGTTCTTCATTCTGAAACAAGAAAAGAAGAAAAAAAGAAAGACCTTATTCACTATCAATATGTGACAAAGTGATCATCCTGTCTTCCATTATAAGTAATGGCAAAGGCTTGGGAACATGTGACACCCTATTTGAAATAGATGAGCTCATAATTTTCAAAGCTTAAATGTTGGTGTCAAGTTGTATGATATCCCCTAAAGGGATAACAGGAACGTGTTGAACTGACAGGTTCAAATGTACCTTTGACTTTTCTTTTTCAGTGACTATCAGAATATTTTTGTCACTTAACCAGTGACATGCCTCAGAAAAATGTAAAGATTTTATTTCATGTCTTACACCTACTATATAATTTCTGATTCATGGTTAAAATATCTATCCTGCAGAGTACTAGAATGTAAGCAGGGCACTCCCATCACGATGAAGAGCCAAGACAAAAATGTAGCTTGCCTTAAGTTAGCTAAAGGTAAATATTCTTCATGAAGACAGATGAGATATTAGAAAAAACTAGATCTAACAATCTTCAAATATTTTGCAGTTGAAGAGCTGTATTACCACGTAATTAACTCATAGACACATTTTCAATGGGTGATAGGACCTGCATCTTGAAGTTCATTAACAGATTCTACAGAAAAATAAAATTTGATATAATGCTAGTAAATTGCTAGTTTATCATGACAGGATGCAGAGATTACACTTTTTTCTTCTTAAATACATAAAGACTGCAATTCTGGTTTTGTATACTGTTAAATACAGTCAGATTTATTGTATACTGTTAAATACAATCAGGACACCAGCAGTACCATTTTAAATAAGTATGTGTAGTTTTGTTGCACTCTCATGAGCAATTATTATTCTGTAACAAAATAAGAAGCTAAACTAAAAAAAAAAAGACACTGAATTAGAATTCATTATTCATACTTAGGAATCATATATGAACACAGTTCATCCACTTGTATAAACAGTTCTTTGACACAGACACAGCACAAGTGTGTGCCTGGAAGTTGGAAATGACTGAGTTTGCATGAGCCAGAAGTGGAGAAGAGTGAAACACATCTAGATGACTGTCAAATCCTACCCTTGGTACTTATTTCAAATTACACACAGAAGTCCACTTTTATGGACATTTTTGTCCATAAAAGGTTGTAAAGGGAGAAGGAGCACTACAGTACTGGCCATTCCCAGAAACCTGTGGTGTAAGAGCCAGCAGTATTAGAACTTTGCTTATACATATAAAACACAAGTTAAATGTAACAAATCAAGACAAATTATACTAACATTTCCATAAGCAAGAACAGTCTTATTATTATAGTAAATATTCTATTTTTAAAAGAATAAAACAATCTAAATTCATATCTTTCACTTGCATTCCTCTTTCAAATAGGTGAAGCTTATCTGCTTATCAAGACAGCAGCAAATAGTAGAAGAGTCCATTTATAAGATCAATGAACTATGCTCATGGTCATTCTAATTCCTTTCTCAATAGTATCAATAAATTTCAGATTGGTAAACAAGTACATAACTAATGACAATTTTGCAGCATTAAAACTGTAAGAAACTGAATCATGAGCTGCTGTCATGTCTATTTTCTCTCTCTCCTAGAGGAGCTGATAATTTAGATTTGTTCCAACTATTAATAAGAGATAACCAAAAATAAAGATGAAGTCTGTTTCAGTCAGAAAATAAAAAAAAGCTGTACAGTAGCACTTTTCTTTACAACACTGGGCTTTTTGGAATAAGAAAATAAATAGATTATTTTACAGGGAAGCGTTTTTGCATATGCTTCAAAGTGCATAGCTAAACTCTTTATTTTGTGTTTGAAAACACAATATAAATAAAACATCAATAATTATTAAAGGCTGACCTATCTAATCCTGCTATTGGATTATAGTATGTCAAAACATATACAGTCTATGGATGTAGGAACAACACTTCAAGAGCCTAAACACCTTCAATGCTGGCAGTGCTCCACGCCCAAGTATTTCAATTTTCTGGTAAGTGGAACAGTCTTAAACAGCAATGAAACAAATTGGCGAGACAGTAGGGGAAGGCTAATGCTTCCATTTCTTACAGAGTTTCTATACTGTGGATACATATCAGACTTAGAAACTTGGATATGTTTCTTTGAAAAGTTCAGGCTAATACTTGGTAATCAAGGCAAAATGATAAAAATAGTCTGTGATATGGGTTTGCTCCATTATCAGTTAATCAGAAACCCCCCTACTGCTAAAACTATTTTATATAACCTTTCTGATTAAGCAATTACAAGACATGTCATTGAAAAATTGTCCTGTATCTAAATATGGAAATAGTAAATACTTGATTCTACACCTGAAGAGCTTCTATACTTCATTGCAGTATGACACTCTTGTCAGAACATGCTTAACAATAGACCAGCTATAAGCTGCTAATAAAAGCTCACAACAATAAAACAGGAGTATCTTTAATTCAAACAAATTCACAATCTGGTATTAAGGGTCTACAGTTGGGGCAAGAGCTTATTGCTACCTTTGTAAGTTCCCCACACTTTCTACCAAATTCTACTTACAATTACATTTATTTCCACTTTACGCAATATCAAGCTTCAATGACTTGAGCTACAAATTTCTACATCAAGAAATTTTTATAAAATTTCAGCTGAAATACTTTGACCATTTTTAATAATGACTGGAGAAAACCATGTATATTTGCTTATATTAAGTATGTTTTAAGCTACACTTTCAGAGCAGAGTCGTTAAATTTAGCACAAGGATGGGTTTGCACCAAGAATATGCCTCTAGTCATCTGCATGAAAATACATACAGAATTTAACTATATTATGACCCTTTGGAAACATAGTCTGGGAAACCATTATTTTTAATATTGCCATACGGCAATATTGAAAGAACAACAAACAATAGAAAGAACTAAGTTTTGTCTCTAGTTCTGTCACCTTTTACCCTTTAACATATACAAAGTATAGAGATTTTCACTCGTGAAACTATTAGAATTCTTTATTTTTCCAAGGTAAATTCCACGAAAAATCCCACTGCTAGGAAGCAACCTCTACCATATGTCTGTGCCAGGATGTCTGCTGATGGACAAGTAGCATTTTATTTCCTCCATAAACTATACTGTTCCCCAAAATACAATTCCTAAGCATTGCCTTCTGAAAACAATTTTTTTAAAGCTATTCCGATTGTGTTACAGAAGTACAATTTGTTAGTGATTGTCAATATCTGGTCTCAATCTAGATCATAAACTCATACAGTTTCCAGCATAAAGCTCGCATTCTAAGAGCAGTATTCATCAACAGTGTAGAGAATGTAATCAATTTTTAAAAACATGTTCCATGGCAAAAAAAAAAAAAAAAAGACAAAAGAGAGCGAGTAGGAAGGAAGCCATATAGAGTGGATGCTTATCATCTCATTCACCGCATTTCTGGAAGGTTCTCAGAGCCACAGACTGGGGGTAAGTTTAAAGGAACAGGTCTCTCTGGGTCCCTTTTCCCCCTTGTTCACTCTTTTGTCCTCAGTTCCAAGGAAGTGTGGAATAACATGCAGAACCACCTCTGCAGGGAATCAAAAAACAGAGGTGTGCAGAAATGGAGATGTGAGACAGAGGTGTATTTCCACAGAGGAGAAAGTGTGAAGAGTCCAAGCAGATAAAGTGGTTGACAAGTATATAAAAAAAAAAAAAAAAAAAAAAGAAATTACCATCAGGAAAAATAAAAGAATCAAGAAAGAGAAAAATCAGAAAAAGATAGGAAACTGATTTCAAAATGCACTGAAGTTCTGCAGTGCTGTAACAAAAATGATGATAAAATAGTGAAGGGAATAAAAATAAAATAATCTTAAAGGAGACCCAAGTAAAATCACATATTTCTGAAGTCTGAAAATACAGATAATAAGGTCTAAAAATGAAACAGGGAGTATAGGAAACACCATGCTGGGAAAAAAAGCTAAACATCTGTTCCAATATTCTGTCACTGACAGTGGTTAGCACTAGAGACTTTGGAGAATAGTGTAAAACTCTACTCTATACAGCTGGGAATAATCTAGCTCTAAGGAAGGTTTATTATTATTTAGGATACTATCAAATTGAAAGAAGGTACATTTAAGTTAGACATATGGAAGAATTTTTTTACAGTGAGGGTGATGAGACACTAGAACGAGTAGCCCAGAGAAACTGTGGATGCCCTATCATTGGAAGTATTCAAGGTCAGGTTGAATGGGACTTTGAGCAACTTGATCTAGCAGAAGATGTCCCTGTCCATGGCAGAGAAATTGGACTAGATGATCTTTAAAGGTCACTTCCGACCCAAACCATTCCATAATTCTATGATTTTCATTCAAACAGTTTGTGGCCATTTACATCATCAAGCAATGTGGGGGAAAAAAAAAAAGAAAGAAAAAAGGAAAGAGGAACAAAGATTAGCTAACTTTATGAAGGGAAATGACCCTTTTTTTTTTTTTTAAATAAGAAAGGTTATGTCAATTATAGCTGTGTTTATTAGAGTTTGGAATTTCTTATTGCATTAAAAAATCCCAACAATATAGAAGCCCCAGTGCTGGTTCCTAATGTATGGAAGAAAAAACTCTGCACAGGAAAAAAAAGTTTTCTCAGGTGTGTCTGAAGTTGCTGCTTTTGGTTTATTGAGTCTCAGCCTGTGAGACACATTCATGAGCAAGTGAAGTAAAATTTACAGTAGATTGTATGTCATGGTGATTGTACTTTGTATTTCTGGTAATACAATGTGGTGATATATTGTATTTTATTTAACTAAATGATACTCAATATCTGATAAAATAAGTAAATCTTAAGTTGCTAAAAATATTTTAATGCTTTGTACATCTCAATATAATGAATATTTTTATCAGGTCCTATCCCTCTCACAGAAGTTTTCAACAGACAACATATTTTCCATCTTTTCTTACTGTTCATAAATCTATTATCTAGGTAATTTTATACTTAGGTAAAAATGATTTCATTGCAGCACATAATATATATTAATAAGAATGTATGACTTTTTTCTAATGTTCTTCTTTTCTTTCCACTTCTGTCTTAACAATCATATAATTCCTGTTCTGCTTTATAATGAATCATACGCAAAGGTAAGGAAATAGCCAGTGGAGATGCACATCCATAAGAGATTTATGTGTGACTGGCATGATTTTAATAGAGATATCTTTATCAGTTTTTTTCCTTTTCCGTTACCAACCGTATTTATAGCTAATCTAAGTGTTAATCTCTTACGACACATAGCATAAGCAGAGATTGTACAGGTAACTGCAGAAAGGTTAAAATCCTGAAAGAGCAGTTCCAGTTCTACACAATAAATAAAATTTTCACATTATCATGCAATGATACCACCTGTAGTTGGAAAGCTACCCCACAAAAGCTTATACCATTAAGTAACACTGTGAGATCCTTCTTCCTGACATTTATTAGTTCTACTGCTGCAAAGCTGCATTTGACTCCATTTTCTCTCATGATTTATAATACAGTTGTGCACTCTAGCTCGCATTCCTGCATGCAGTTGGTCTGCAGCCTCCGCTGTCCACCTGTCTGTCCCACTTCTCTAGCTCTCGGCCTGATTTTCTTCAAACTGCCTGCAGTTCATTTCAGCTGTAACCACCCTTTCCTTTTTATATTTCTTCTTAAAAAACCCAACCAACTGAA